>MJUT01004929.1:58518-77839 GCA_002080005.1 Gigantidas platifrons
AGAAGATTTTCAAAGTTTCAACCAATCAGAACACATTATTGGCCCTGGTGGCCATGTTGGATTTCCGATCTGCACCAAAATAACAAATTTAGTAGAGGACCTCCAAATGAACATTTCTGCCAAATTTGGTCCAAATCAGTTCAGTGGTTTCAAAGAAGAAGAAGAAAGTATGAAAAGTTTACAGACGCGGACGACGACGACGATGGATGCAAAGTGATGACAAAAGCTCACATGACCCTTTGGGTCAGGTGAGCTAAAAAGTTCACTTCAGACAGGGGGTGGGGCCTGAGCTATAAGCATTCATTCTCCGTTAAAGTGACCATTTACGATTTGTTCAGTCTCTTGTAGAAATCATTAACGCATTGCACATCATCGAAGTTTTCATTTGTTAAATTAGTTGAGCGGTGTATAATTGTCTTTAAACAATTGACATGGCAGTACTTTATGTAGATATAAAAAATATACAGCTTGTCAAATAAGTGAAATCATGCTGTTTTTGTATGTCCCCTTTCGAGAGTCTGCATTATAAGCATTAAAATCTATTTCAAAATTAACGTTAGAACGGGACACTTTTACTTATATTTTTACAAGAATGCTTTTTATTAAATTAGAATCAATTTTACTGTTGAAGAAGTAGCTACTTTTCCTGTTTTCGATGCTTATAACAATGTCCCCAATTTGGCGGTCAAATACGTTATCATATCACAAAAGCCCAGTAAAATATCAAATTGTACCCGGAATCAGCATATTATTGTCTAAAAAAATACAGTCTATATTGAAAAGTATTAAAAATATCCCTCATGACACAGGTCGTTTCAATAACAACACTAGCTGCAATAAATTTCTTTAAATCACATTGTTACGTTCATTTTTAATCAGATACGTTAACTTAATTTCTGTCATATTTTAAAATACATATACTGTAGTGATGTGTTTTTAAGTAATTTTCAGCTGTTGAACCATTTATTACAATAAAATACCAATTAGAGTTATACTACCTGTTTAACTTTGTTCTATATTCACAATATTCATTTGGACACGTCATGTACGTTAAAATCAGATACGTTAACATGTTCTATTTCAATAGAAAATTACGTTCAAATTTCGCGGGTTACCACAATGCAATGTGATTCTGTGTAGTTGTGTTTCAGTCATATCCGGTAAAAGTCATCAGACGGAAAAGTTGATGTCGTACCAAATTTTGAAAGTGGAAATTGCAAGACAGAACAGTAAGTTTAAACAAATCCTGGTAATCAGTGATCTGATTATACGTATATTTTAATTAACCATGCTTAATCTAATAATTTAATGTGCTTTCATTGTTTATTTAGTGATTTGATGTGTCATAATGGTTGCTATCTTCATTTGACCTTGATATATGTGTACATAACGTAACTGATGAAAGTTTAACGTATTTTACCAACCCTTATTATTTTGTTGGTAACCTATTCTTGTTACACACACACACAAATCCATGATATCAAGTATCGATTACAGCAAGAAATTATGTCGTTTTTAATCAAATATGCAACAACTGCAGTCACATTAAGGAGAGTGTTGCAATTCTATTTAACGTATCTGACAAATTTGTTAACGTATTTGACAAAACACTGTAACTTGTCACCGGGCGTGTTTTAAGTTTGATTTACAGTACTTTAGAGGTTCTTTGTATTATCTGACAATTTTAGGATATTTTATGGCAAGCCGTTTTCATATTTATTCCATGACCAATATATTGTATTTCTTATATAATTTATTAGATATCTATATACTTTATAAGATACATGTATCTCGTAAACTTTATAAATTATCTTATCAACTTTCATAAGATATCCTATAAATTAAATAAGTTATCTTATATAAATCTTATACGATATGTTTAAACTTGATAAGATATTTTAATATGCCTTAAACGTTCAATGATATGAAATATCTAAATCTTATTAATTATGCAAGTTATCTTATAAAATATATGAGGTGTCTTATGCACTGTATTATATGTTGATTTTGAACACATAGCAAAACGACTTACCATAATCTTTTGATCCTGAAACGTATGTTAATTATTTTACTTTATTTTCAGAAAAATGGGTAAAACACGTGCAGAGTACCAAAAAGATTACAGGGAGTGCAAGAAAAAGGCAGACTCAGAATTCCTAGCCAGAGAAAAAAATCGAGTTAAATCGTACAGAATTTCTATTGATCAGCTACCGCCAAAAAAACAGAAGAAGGTTAGAAAATAGAATAGGCGGTACAGTCGCATATACCGTGCAAAGAAGAAACAAGAAGTTAACGAAAACAAGGAGAAAGCAACAGTCGAAATTGAAATAGCAGACCAATCAGCTATGGTGTCCAGCACCACCATGCCTGTTCAGGATGATGCCATAGCAAGTACATCTCACGATGACAATCACCAAGGACTGTCTAGTTTAAGGAGAAATGGTCCTATATTGGTGAAACTGAATTTTCCAAACAAGAAAAGAAAAACGAAAAGATCGAAAGTACTAAAACAAGCAAATAAAAGAATAAAAGAATTAAGCAAGAAAGTTACTCACCTGACTAAAAGGAAGAAAAGGTATCAAAGGGTTTCTAAAACAACACAGAGGAAGACTAATCACCATTTTGCAAAAGTTAATGTATGAACTAAAACAGCAATTTCCTGATGCTAACTTTGTACATTATTGGACAGACAGTCCTTCATCGCAGTATCGAAACCGATTTATATTCGACACCGTATTGAGACACAACGAATTATTTGGATTAAATGCCAGATGGAATTACTTTGAAAGTGGTCATGGTAAGGGGCCATGTGATGGACTAGGAGGATGTGCCAAACGCCAAGCGGCAGCAGCAGTGAAGCAAGGCAAAGTTAACATACAAGACGCTCAGGATTTTTACAAATGGGCTATCACTAACGAAAAGTCAATTTCATACAGGTTTTATTCATCGGATGACTACGAAGCCACATCACTAGAACTTTCAAATAGTAAAGCAAAGGCAGTACCTGGAACCATGAAATTGCATGCCATTTACCCACTTAAAAGTAAGCTATATAGCCGAATAGAATCATGTTATTGTGTTGGCTGCATGGATGGAACATCATTGTGCCAAAATTGGATGCAACATGAAATTGCACAATCTTCAGATACTCACAAAGATGTATTACTTGGCAGCCCTGCTGATGACAAGGGACAAGAAAAAGGACAAGTAGAAATACCAAAGATGGACAGTTTTGTTGCTGCGGAATATGAGAATGCATGGTTTATAGGAAAAGTCATAGAAGTCGACGAAAATGAGGGCGATGCGCATATTTCGTTCATGGAAAAAACGCGTGGTAAATGTAGCTATCCTACCTATAAATGGCCAGCACATCCCGATATGCTTTGGATAAAATTTGGGGAAATTACACATAGTATTGAGTTGATACCGCAAGGAAAAACGAGGCGTCAGTTCAGATTATGTGACAATGACTTTGAGCGTTTTAAACATCTGGTTCAAGATTGAAACTCCTGTTTTCGGATGTTGAATCAAATACGTTAACCACCGTTGGATTCAATTTCATTGTGTTTTAAATTGTGTAATCAGTTTGTTTTATCTTACAGTTATATTTTCTCTTAATTTTACCCACATGTAAGCTATAATAATGATTCAGGTGATTGCTATAATGACTTGTTTGTTGAATTCACAAAAGGCAATAGTGGACATTGACTCTTTAAAAACATCTTTTATATATATAGAAAATGCTTTTAAACTTTCAATTTGTTATTTTTAATATTGTGTATTTGGTTTTTGCAACTCAGTTGAGTTACCATAATGTTTTGGACAAGTGTTCCTTTTTAATTTGATTGTTATATGTTATTAACATAAAATAAGATTTACAGTCAGATACGTTAATGTATGACTTTAAATTTAAATACCTGTATATCATAGTAAGGTTATATAATGCACATTTATTGCTAGTTTTTAATGCTAAAAAACACCCAAAACAATACAAAAATCAGTATACTAATGTGACAATTATCATCAGTCCTTGTTTTGTATCAGTCGAAAACCTTGTCTTGAATAAAATTTAAGTTTGATCTCAATCAGTATTTGTATCGTAGAGTCGCATAAGAGAAATAAAAGATAGACACTTTTATATTTAGCATTAATTGTATAGTTTAAGTTATCTACTTTAATTTTCAGTTGAATATAAATACTTATATAAGGTAAAATTACTTTAATACAAAACAAATAAAAAGTTAATCCCTTAACGTATCTGACAAATCTGATTTCTCAAGTATGTTATTGATTGATGTGAAAAATCAAAACTATACCATATTTGGGTACCCCAGGATATGTTTTTAAAAGTTCAAATATTAGTTTTCAATTTCCAATCATTAAAATGTTCCAACTAAAGACTTTATTTTTTTACTTTGTCACATTCTAACTGGTCACTTTATCAGAGAATGAATGTAAGGCATTTAATTTGCCTAGTCACCCTGATCATAAATATATATGGTTTAGGGGTGGGGATCTCAACCATTAAAAAGTTCATTTCAGGTAGGGGGTGGGGTATCTCCACCTATACAAAATATTAAGTTTCTATCTTTTGTAGTTTCAGAGAAATGTGTAATTCTCAAAATATGTACTTTTTCTATAAAAAAAAACCATGATTTTACAAGAAAAAAACAATAGATTAATCTGAATTTCGAACTCGCTCTAAGAAATAGGGTAATAATGCTTCCTAGCAAAAATTATGTTGATCGGCTAAAAAATAAGAGCATTATCGCATTAACGAAGATAGGCTAAGATACGCCCGCCGGCCCATCGGCCCACCCACCCTCCCGCACACCTTTCACCAAAACATAACCCGACTGCAACTTCGTTGCAACTCGGCTAAAAATACAATACCTAATACACTTCAAAAGTAGCAACATAAGTATATGTAGTATTATATAAAGGGGATGTTAATGTACATATTATGCATATTTAAAGCACATTGTCAGAAACACCTTTTGTACAAAAGTAAAACACATATTTTGTAACATACATGATACATAAAAAGGAACACACCTGATCGTTTTTTATGGCTCTCCTAAATCAAATACCAAGAAGCTATGATTTTTTTAAGGTGTGATGAACACACAGGGTCAAACCAGTTTACTCTTTGGGATTTCGCAGAAAAATAATTGGAGGGTTGGGATCCCATTAACCTGTTTAACCCTGCCATATTTTTGTGCCTGTCCCAAGCAGGACCTGAATTTCCATCATCATATGTTGTGGTCTTTTTTTAAATTCATTGAATTGAGGTCAGAGGTGATTGTTTGTTTTGTTGATATCGGTGGAATTGTTGACCATCATTGTGATCAATTTCTTTTCATAAATATTCATAAAACTGTCAATGTTGGATAGAATATTTGTTGAATATTGTAAGATATTGGTGGAATGTTACAAGATGTGTTGTAACTTACTGAAAGTCAATGTAGAGGAATCTACAATCACTAGGAAACAGAAACCATCCAAGATACATCTCAGGTGTACACACTGTTGTCATGGTTAAGTGGAAACCATAGAAACCACAAAACAAAAACAATGCCATGGTGATGATAAACGAGCAATGGTTCTGAGAACCGATACAACAATCAATCCTGAAAATAGATAAGCAGGCATTTAAAATACAGTGTAACCATGGTAACAGACAATGACAAAATAAACTAGGAAGAACTGTTTTAGATACCTAAAACTTATGTTTCCCCTTAATGCGGCCATCTGTACAACAACCTATCTTAAAAGACAAAAATGTTATGGCCCGGACAAGAAAATACTATTTAAAAAACCATTATTTGACCTTGAGGTCAAAGGTCAATGTCCCACGAAGGTCATTACGGTACGTGACACACCACCATATGGTCATGCACCCACATACTAGTACCAAATATCATTAACCTATCTCAGAAGACAAAAATGTTATGGCCTTGACCTTGAGGTCAAGGTCAACGAAGGTCATTACAGTATTCGACACATTGCCTTAAGGTCATGCACCCACATACCAAATATCATTGACCTATCTCGAAAGAAACAATAATTTGACCTTGAGGTCAAAGGTCAAGGTCCCACAAAGGTCATTACAGTATGTGACACACCGCCTTATGGTCATGCACCCACATACCAAATATCATTGACCTATTTCGAAAGACAAAAATATTATGGCCCGGCCAAGAAAATACTATCTAAAAACAATTATTTGACCTTGAGGTCAAAGGTCAGGGTTAAACAAAGGTCATTACGGTATGCAACACACCACCTTATGGTCATGCACTCACATATCAAATATCATTGACCTATCTCGAAAGAAACAATTATTTGACCTTGAGGTCAAAGGTCAAGGTCCCACAAAGGTCATTACAGTATGTGACACACCGCCTTATGGTCATGCACCCACATACCAAATATCATTGACCTATTTCGAAAGACAAAAATGTTATGGCCCGGACAAGAAAATACTATTTAAAAAAACAATTATTTGACCTTGAGGTCAAATGTCAAGGTCCAACGAAGCTCATTACGGTATGCGACACACCGCTTTATGGTCATGCACCCACATACCAAATATCATTGACCTATCTCGAAAGAAACAATTATTTGACCTTGAGGTCAAAGGTCAAGTTCCCACGAAGGTCATTATGGTACGCAACACACCGCCTTATGGTCATGCACCCACATATCAAATATCATTGATCTATCTCGAAAGACAAAAAAGTTATGGTCCGGACAAGCTTTGCTGAAAAGAAGCAGAAGAAGTGGAAGCGGAAGAAAAAATCAGACTAAAACAATATGTCTCCCTTCGTTCGAAGGGGAGACATAATAAATAATTGCATGGCATAAACTTATAAAGCTACATTTAGAAGATGTATATGTTCATCAGCATCATGAAATTCTGTAACTAAGTGTAAAAAATAGTAACATGTTGATACAGTCATAACAGCATGGTAAACTGTTTCAAACTAAGCCTCCCTTTTTAAACAAAATGCTACTACACTTTTAATGTGAACTGGAAACATTTTTTTCACGGGACTGATAGTTTTTAAGTCAGTGGGTAATTGGCCAAGCAAGCAATTTATATGTTCGTCCAAGTTATTCTCGACATCCAAACAGATAAACACCTACATATACATGATGACTGCTTCCACTATTTTTATAAGTGTACAATAATTATTGTGAAAGCAAAATCCTTGTGCAAAATATCAGATTAAACAATTTTAAATTACAAAAATAAAAATATATAACATGTATTATATCAGCATATTCTGGGTGTACTATATTTCTGATAAAAACCTGTAAATATAAAACATATACTTACCATACACAGTGATGGTCTCTAACAGATATACAAGCATTACATACATAACAATGGCCAGATCTTGCAGGTTTCTTAAAGTGACAAGACTCACACCAGATCTTTAACTTTCCATCTGTAATAGTGTATTATATACATAATATATAGCTTTAATAAAAATTACATACAATAAAATGTAGAAAGAGTTTTTTATAAGAATTGCTGAAGGGAAAACAATATCTAATTGTACCATTAAAATGGAGGCAAAAAAAACATCAAGAAAACCCCAAACCCTTGAAAGAAGTAGAACCTGGCCCTCATAATGTCAATAATGGAATAGCGACTACCGCTACTTGTCACTTTTGTATAAATATATGATTAGATTTGTCGTAAAGAAATTATAACATGGTTACACAGGTACAAAAAAATGTACAAATATACATGAAAGCTGAATACCTTTTGTATTTGTAATACATATAGGATAACAGTAATGAGGGTTAAGACACAAATTATCTCTAGTATCGCAGTGAGTTCGATCAGACGAGCTCACCGGGCTGTGATACTAGTGCTAATTTAAATGTATGTCGAGATCTTCAAAACTGACACTATTGTTTTTATAAGTAACATTATAATGTATTTGACGTAAACACTGACATCATTTTCAGCATCAGAGTCAGTTTCTTGAAACCGACAATATCACTCAATGAGATAATACTAAAAATGCCAAAATTTTATAGTGCTAGCCTAGCTCATTGAAACAACAGTCAATGGGTAAACATGTCGCTCCACCCTGACACATTATTCTGATTCTGAGCTAACCAGTCTTTACTCTTTCTACTTAATATTGCATGCTTAGCTGAGAAGCAACAGCTATCAATTTCATAGTCTTTGGCTTGACCTGATCAGGGCCTGAACCCACGATGCTAATCATTACACCACCGATGCAGTTCTCAGTAAATTTAGATATGGGCTTGTAGGCACTGTCCATTAATTATCCACCTGATATCAGCATTTTGAGAATTTTGGACACCCAGATGACTAAAAAACAGGACATGTTTTCATAGTTTCAAGATGGATGTACATGTACACATGTATGTATCTAGCAAATTTGTGCCATTCGATCTGTGTATAATCTAGCGAATTTATGCCATGCGATCTGTCTTTAACATATCAAAATTGTCTAAAAATGTACATACCTTTGACTGGTCTAGAATCTACCCATGTCACTTGTACATACCTTCGATTGGTCTAGAATCTACCCATGTCACTTGTACATACCTTTGATTGGTCTAGAATCTACCCATGTCACTTGTACATACCTTTGATTGGTCTAGAATCTACCCATGTCACTTGTACATACCTTCGATTGGTCTAGAATCTACCCATGTCACTTGCACATACCTTTGATTGGTCTAGAATCTACCCATGTCACTTGTACATACCTTTGATTGGTCTAGAATCTACCCATGTCACTTCTTTTTCTGAGATTTCCTGCGACAGCATCTCTTCTAATTTATCATGCTTACTGTCATTTTGCAGGTTAACAGCAATATGATTTGAACTTTTTGATTTTCCTGCATCCTTTATTCCATAATGAAGGATACCAGTTCTTTGTTTTGTTTTCAAGAAAAAATGGATCATTAGACAGAAAGCTGTAAATAACACTAGATGTTCCCATAAAAGTATCTTCCTAAAACAAACTGTATAAACATGGAAACCTAAAAACATTACCACTACCGACGCCAGACCCCAGGAGTAAAAAAACTTAGTTCTCGTCACTTGAGTATTTTTCCTCCATACATAATAAAAACTTAACATAAACACAGGCATAAAGGACAACATGAAAAATGTTAAATATGGTCCACTGGTTGCTATGTAAATACAGGAGATTACAAGAAAACATGGTATAAATATGTCCAATTTAAGCTGAACGGCTCCATGTCCAAATATCCCTGGAAGGCGACATCTGTCATTAAGAATTGCAAAGAATTTCTGAACCATTTCATTTGGAATCTTTTCACATTTAAAGCACCTGAAAATAAAATATATACATATTAATACATGGGCATTTCCATATTGGACTGGTTATCATCCCGAGACCCCCATATTGGCCCGAGACGCAGTCGAGGGTCAATATGGGTCGAGGGATGATAACCAGGCCAATATGGAAATGCCCATGTATTAAACTATTTATTACATACTTCCGACATCTAGAAAAGAGACACCCATATTGGCCCGAGACGAAGTCGTGGCCCATATTGGCCCGGGCCAATATGGGCCTCGATATGGAAATGATCTTGTAGTAATCCAATAACCGGTTATTTTCCCACGGTGTGAAAATATGGACAGTTTACTTCCGGTCATATTGGTCATACAAAAATGCCTTTATTTTAACTAAGTATGTAATAGAAAATTCTATGGATACAGTATATGTACAAAATATATACCTAATAAGGAATATGTTGATCATGCTATTGTACTGTCCATATTTATGTTGTCAACTGTCCTTCATTTTTGTTTATAGTGTAAGGTCTTGTTGAGTGGAAGCAAATAAGTGCAGGTTTTTTACAGTTTGTTTATATCTAAATTGTCTTTGAAGATCCAATTATCAGATGGAGGGTGGTATCTCATTAGTCAGTTTAAGGAAAATGGATGGGGTCTCGGTTGATCAGAAGATCAAAGGTAAAATCCTGCATTCTCAGCATTTGAAAATCCCCTTTGCCTCACCAAAACCCCTTGCAATTTTGTGTAGAATAATATCATAGCGTGTGCAGAAAGACAGTGATTGTGTTCCACAACATGACCATTTTAACACTTTCTTGTTATTTAAAACTATAGAACAATTTTAAACTTTTAATACAGAATCTGAATTGAACATTGGTATTACCAAGACTCATACACAACTGAAAAGACTTTCAAAATAGATTGTTGTTTGACTTTATAATTCTTCATCTTTTTATTGTGAAATTTCCAAGCGACATTTCAACATTATTGAATATGACTCAGACACTACAACAGCTAATTAACAATTTATAGAATTGACAGCATCGATTTGTACATAAACTGTGTGGCATGTTTTACACACACATTATTCGCAGGGTGTTACTTCTACCTTTTCTTTCATTTATTTTATGGTGGAAGGGCATACACAGGATGTGCCCCCTTCCCCCCCCCTCCATCAATCTGTGTCTGATATCAGTGACTTTGCTGCATAAATTACAATTAAAAACTTTCTTGATTCATCACCTTATGTGATTATGAATGAATGAATGATATTAATATTTTATAAAGAAGAGAAAAAAATTACATGGAATGATGTTTCTCCCATTATGACGTCATTTTAACCCCGCTGAACCAGTGGTGGAAAAATCTGTAATCCTCTAGAGGATTAAAATGTCTCATGCCTTTCTCCGCATTTGACGGCTTTTGAAATAAAGTTCGTGTTAAATAATGGGAGAAACAAATTCTCCTTCAGTTGCCCATGTGGGTTACGATATTTCTCCATGCGAGAGAGTTAAATTAAAAATTTTAACCACGAGCCGTAAGGCGAGTGGTTAAAACTTTTAATTTAACTCTCGAGAGTGGAGAAATATCGTAACCCACGGGCAACTGAAGGAGAATCTATATGTAGGTACTTGATATCAAATTAAAATCCAGTGGGTAAATGTTTGTTAATGGCAACTGTATGTAATCTTTAAGCTTCATTTGTGCATTGTACATGCATATAATGCGAAAAACAACTAACACTATAGTCTGTTTGACTTCTATAAAACTACAGAAACAAATTCTTAAAAATCCAGTTTTCAAATCAACAATTTTATTTCTAGATGTATATTAATATATGATATATACGAACTCTGACAATTAATTCCAAAATTTTTTGTCAATTATTAAAAAAGTTATCCATTAGGTCTCTATGTTAATTATATTTTCTGAAATGTAAAAATCTGGCTGGAGTGAGTACAAATAACAGACTGTACCATGTGACATAGGACATTTAAATATTAATGGACATCAATAACAATTAACAAGCACCATGGTCAGTTGATGAGTAGCCTTTTAATATTTAAATATTCTATGTCACATGGTGTAATGAAATATACATTGAAAGCACATGTCTGTTATTTTGTTTTGATGGTTGGGCTCTTACACTATTTGTACTCACTCCATGCAAATTTTTATACTTCAGAAAATATAATTAACCTAATGGATAACTTTTTTAATAATGGACCAACATTTTTTAAATTAATTATCAGAGTTCGTATATATCATATACATTTGTATTAATATACATCTAGAAAATAAATTGTTGATTTGAAAACTGGATTTTTAAGAATTTTTTTCTGTAGGTTTTATAGAAATCAAGTGGACTATAATTACACTATTGAACAGATGATGATGATGATACCTGCTTCCTACTAGGACAACATGGCTGCATTTTAAGTGATGCAAAACTTTATATAAGCTGTCTCAATAGAATATTAAATATATAATTATACGAGCAAGACAAGACAAGCCTGCTTAAAGTTTCTATTACAAGTATATGATACGCGTGATTACAATATACATGTACATATAAAATAAAATGTCAAATAAGGCCTACACATAACTGACCACTAAAGTTGTGAGTTCTATTCTCATCGTGGCATTGTTTATATGTAGTTGATACAACTTAATGTAATAGCCTTTGTCAGTGACTTACAGCAGGTGTTGGTTTTTCCTGGGCACTTGGGTTTCCTACATGTACACTAATAAAACCATTACCAACCAGATATAACATAATTAAAGGTTTGCTTAAGCCCCTCTAATAACTCAAATGATACTTAACAATATAGTAAAACTGTATTGAATTTTACAATATCTACCTGTCCACGATCTGGTCTAGTGCTTGGCAGTCACAACAGCATGCTAATATATGACTTTTTTCTCCTTCTATATTTTCATATTCACAACAACATAGTCCATCATTACCTGCCATATTGTGTTTACCTGTAACACACAGATGATTTTAAATTTATTACTTGAAAGTCTCCTTATGTCTAGATGCTTTATTGTGTCTTTAGTGATAAAATGTTTAAACTTGCTAAGCTATATATAGGTGAATAAGAAATTAAAAATAAATATTGAATTACTGCAATTGGAGTAAGAAATTTGGACCCAGTATTTCAGACACCTTGAAATGTAACATTTAAAACAAACAATCCATTTTAAAGAGTATTGTAAATCAATTTAATGTACATCAAATATGCTTTCCATTTTTTTTTTCAGTCCAACAGGTTTTATTTTTACAAAATGCTATGAACATACAAGTAATGAAAAAATCCTGATCATAAATCCTATTTATCATACATGTATATTAGTACAATCAAGCCAGCTCATGTGGTCACCTCTATTAAACAGTCACCTGTACTAAAAGGTCACCTTCTTCTTGTCCTGTCATGGAAAATTTCATTTAAATTGAACATCTTTTAAGAGGTCAACTGGTCTTAAAAGACCACAATTTCTTTGTCACAAAGATGACCTCTTAATACAGGATTGACTGTACAAAGGTGACCTCTTAATACAGGTTTGATTGTACATATACATTGTATATTAATAAAACTGTTTCTAGCTTAACCTTCTGAGATAATCATACAATGTAGTTCTAAGTTTCTACTCATGTGACATTTAGTTCTTCTAGAGGTCTATCAATACATCTTATATGAATCTGTAAACATGCTACATGTGCAACACAAAAATGGCTAAATATATACACTGTAATAAGATAAGATAAGATAAGATATGATAAGATAATTTTATTAAACCAATTTTGGGCCCACAAGGGGCATATAAAGAAAACATTCAAAGATAGAAATCCAAAAAAGAAAGAATACCACACAAACACAAAACCAATATAATTTACATAATACAACATGCATGAGTAATTAATATAATAACATGAATAATGAACAGATAATTTCATGCAATAATCTAGCTGGCCTTGAGAGGAGGACTAAGTATAGGTATCGGGTGTGTTGCTAAGATATTAATTGTATAAGTATTGAGGGTATAATACATATAAATATGAGCTTGCACACAAATGAATAATATGAACCATAAAAATACTATTGGGCATATTACACAACATGAATGAAGTGTTGTTACTATATATTCTGTTATTTTTAAATGCTTTATGTGTTTTTAAACAATATCATCATATTATTCAGTTAGATCATAGTATGATCAGAACATATTTTTTTATGGAGGAAGGAAAACTTATATACATGTGCATGTAAGAATGTGATAAACTTTGTCACTTGAGGTTAAATACTAGGACACCTCTTACTGGAGTAAGCTGGGTGTGAAACTAACCTCATGAGTAATGATAAGTAAATGGTTACTATATAGACAGTATAACAATCTGACTACACATGCTACAAGTCCCTTTGTGAATTACAACAGCAAAAAAACGTTAAAAAAATCACATAATGTACAATGTACTCTAACATATACATATTCAGACAAACTACAGTATTGATATATAGAAGTGCATTGTTGATGTATTGGATAAATTAGTTAAAAAAAATGAATTTGACTATTGAAGCAACACAAATATAAATATAATTTACCTGTTTATATATATTGACATGATTCATTTTGGTGCGATCATTATACCTGTGACTCTTGAACTAAACTAACATTAACGGGAATCTCATTTACACATGATTTATGACTTTTTTTGTGCTTGCACTTCTTATTTCTCTAATAATTTTCAAATTATGCCCAAAAAAAAAGACCTGTGTTTCCATAAACCCTACCGACCATGAGTGGGATTCGAACTCACAACGTTAGTGGTGATAAGCACTGATTGCATAGCTAGTTGTAAATCAAACTACCATACGATCACGACCATGACTGCCTCCACCTCATAATGGACAAATTGGTTTCATTGTTATACTACATGTACAATATGATCTCTATCTCACATACATGTACTTGTCAACATTAGAGAATAGGGAGCACAACGAGGCTCATGAAAATAGAAATGTGCCAAATATTCAGATAAAGAAAATTTTGGCAGCAAAAACTAGAGGCACACCTGAGCCTGTATTCCTGATCGCCTGATTATTCATGCACAGTTTGTTTTTATTCAAGTAATATTTTATTAATTTTCACATTAGATCCTACATGTACATGTACTAAACTACACATACATTGTATGTCCTCCTGTGGTGGACATCTTGGATTTCCGATTAACAGAAAAAATATACATTTTGATGAGAACCATTTAGGAATATTGGAGCAAATTTTGATATCAATGGTTCAGTGGCTTCCAAAAATTAATAACTTGAATATTTCCTTAAATTATTTCTCATAGAGTTATTCCTCTTTGACCATAAAATAAGTTGCATGTTAAAACTTATTGTAACTTACATTGTACTTATATGTAGCTTATAAATAATAGGATATTCCTGTTATACAATTTAATCCTTTTCATTTTTTCAGAATACAATATTCTTTAAATAAACAAGTGGTTTCATGGGAGATTTCTGAATCAATAGTTGTTAAAAATAGGGCTAATTTACAATCTTCAAAATCGTCAAAATTACAAATTTCACAGAAAAAATTGAAACGCAAATGTATGTTAAATAATTCATTAGTATATTTTTTACATTTTACAATTTACATTTCAGCACATTCCATTTTAAAATGCATCAGTTTCATTACCTGATTCCAAGCCAACTAGGCTTTGATCTTACTCCTCAAAGATGTGTGCTTAGCAGAGTAGCAGCATATACCAATTTCATAGTCTTTGGTTTGACCCAACCATGACTCGAACCCACAATCAACCAAACTCAAGATAAGCCATCTTCGCTTGCCAAGGGTTATGATCCGCTCTACTCATCTTCACCCTTGGCATCGCTAGACGACTTTTCGAAGTCACACGGTGACGGTTTATATGTAATGCAGCTAGTGGTAGCTGCAACCAATCAGAACGCGCTTTACAAAAAGCACATGTTCTGTAGGAAAAATGTCAACAAAATAAAAATAGATGAGATTTGCAGGATTTGCCACGAGTTACTACCAAAAAAACACTGAAGAACAATTTTTGAGGACACATTTGGGGAAAACATTCCTACCTTGAGATTAAATTTCCATACATGAAAATAAAAAATACATGTTGTTTTTCTGATCATGTTGATTTTTTTCTCCTGGAATTGTTTGATCTTATTATTTTCTCCATAGAAATGAATGTCTGTGTGATTTCGGATTTACTTTCCATAACCAATTTTATTATACAAATATATTTTAAATACTTTTGATTGTCTCTGACATGATACATTTTTTGTAGATTGATTGTTGCTCAACATTTAAGTGAGCAGTCTTTCAGCTACATTTAGGGTAAGAAAATATGCCTTGCAGCAGGTCATCAACCATCACTTGCTTACAAATTAAACTTAAAATTAAAATTAAGTCGACTAGGCCAGTCTGCAACTAGGCCAGTCTGCAACGTTAGCAACTAGTCCGATGCCCCAGACTAGTAAATTGATATTCGGACTAGTAATTTTCCCTTACCACTAGCCCAATCAGACTAGTAAAACATTTTACTCCCCTACCTTGTTCTCTATGATTTTTACATAAAAAAAATAAAATTTCGAAAAAAGTACAAATGTAATAAACGTCTATCATACAGATTTTATTTGTAAACAAATACGAATAAACTGTTAGCCTTTAGTAATTTAATACCGGGGTAACCAGTCTGAAACCATGTTGTTCCGGTATTCCGATCTGTCTTATTACCAAAGGCTAAGCAATATGTTTCAACACGGACATGTATTAATATTACCAACGTAGTCAAAATCGCGGTGGATCGCCATTGATAGATACTATATAGTAATTGAACTATTAAACTTTACTAATGAGGATATCTTAAGAGATTCAGTTATTTTTTTTCAAATGCAACTGTTTTTTATTTTTCGTTCTTTATCTCCCATTCTGCACGTGGCGGTGTACTTCGGTCTTTCCGGTCTTAAGATTTATTGTAGTAACAATACTTCGGTGGACTGAAGGGGCCAAGCCTGGCAAGGTTGTTAAGAGGAAACGTACTGCCGATGATGTTATTGAACAAAAATGATCATACGAAGGACATCGTAATAGGGGGTTCCAGTTTAGTGTGTATTTTTTTTGGACTAGTAAAATTATGTTCGGACTAGTCAAACCTAGTGCTTCACTAGCCCGAAGGACTAGTGGCTAAAAAAGTTTTTGGTGCAGACTGCTAGGCCAGGGAGTAATTGTGTACATAAATCCTAGCAGTTCATATTCATTTTCACCATTTTATTCAGATTTTTTTTTCATATTTATCCAGGAGAATACTAGTCACTATGAACAGACAACGAAAAAATTTGCTTTGCTCTGAATCATATTCGCCCTCTGGGTTGTTTCACACTTATTCCCATTCCATTCATCCCTGGTCATTTCTCTCTTGTATTTTATTATATAGATATAGTGCACACATTGCTTTATCATTATTATCAATTTTAATACATATTCATTAGCATACAAGCTCAAAAACCCTCTGTTAATGCTGTTCTTTTCTAATGTAACTACATCTACATATGTCAGAACTTGGGTGATTTACAATGTATTTTTCAGTTGTTATTTCAATGCTCATATAAGGGTTTCGGATAGAAAATAAAATCTGATAGCCACAAAACGTGCCAGGAAATGTGCCGACCCGGAGTTGGAGCTGCAAATCCGCTGTTTTCCTTATGGAGAGCGCTCTGACGTTCCACGGCTCTAGTCCGAGATTCCTCTGCCGTTCAATGACTATTTACATCTTGCTGTTGTCGTTGAACATCAGAACGCTTGCCATAAGCAAAACAGCGGATTTTCCTCCGCATTTCACCTGTGGCACATTTCCACGTTTTGTGACTATCAGATTTTATTTTCTATCCAAAACCCTTATATAAATCGCTTCACCGATCATTTTTCTATTCATTCATAACCATCTTACCCTCAGAAATTGGTGTTACACTCCATTACAGCACAATTTCCCCAGACCATATGATTTCGTCATTTTTAACACTGACATTTTGAAATATTTGTCACGTGACTTCGAGAGAACTACGATTAACGCAATGTATCATGGGAGATGATTTGCATACATGTATATGATCTGACCTTGTCCAAAATAGGGGGAAACGTAAAACATGCTCTTTCCGAAGCCCGTGGATAACACTGCCAAATCAAAATGAATCTTTTCTATCCAACATATTTTGTATTATTTCCTTCTGCTCTGATTTGAGCTGTAGATGGAACTGTTTGTCCTGCAGAATATGCTTTATATCGTCTTGTATGTTTGTTTACGTATGCTAATTTGGCGCACTGCATTTAGTATTTCCCATCATGCAATGCATTGCTGTCATCTTTCAGTTAGTATCGCAAGATCACGTTAAAAAAATGGCAGTGAAATGACCAAACCATTGGGTGTAAGGAAAAAACGTGCTGTAATCGAGTGTAACACCACTCTCTGAGGGTAAGATGGTTATGAATGAATAGAAAAATGATTGGTGAAGCGATATATATTAGGGTTTTGGATAGAAAATAAAATCTGATAGCCACAAAACGTGGAAATGTGCTACAGTTGAGATGCGGAGGAAAATCCGCTGTTTTGCTTATGGCAAGCGCTCTGACGTTCAACGACAACAGCAAGATGTAAATAGTCGTCGAACGGCAGAGGAATCTCGGACTACACGGCTCCAGCAAGTCGAACAAAAAGCCGTCAGATGGCAGAGAAATCTCAGATTAAGGGGGAACCTCCTTTCATACTATCTTTTGGCAATCACTGACTCAGTGGGTGAATCAATCGAGTATCCTACTTTAATTCATTTTGAGGATCCTGTTTGTTTGCCTCGGTCCAATGAATCTGACGCAAGCTTAACTAAAGTGCCCCTGCAGATAACTGATTAACAGTAATACTGACTCACAGGCACTTATTTCTGGTAAAAAAATATATACCTAGATATTATTAGTATCTAGGTATATTTTTTTGGTGACGGCCCGATAGTCCGAAGGACCGATAGTCCGATAGTCTGAAGGTCCAATAGTCCGAAGGGCCGATAGTCTGAAGGTCCGATAGTCCGAAAATGTCCCTTTTTCAGTAATCTCTTGCAGATTTCTTTATAAATGTTTGTATTATAACTTTTCAGATGACATTTACTAACAAATAAAAGATTTGTTGGTATAAGTACATGTGCATTCACATCTACACGATCTTGCATTAAAAAAAAACAATTGGCTGGTATTGACGATGCATGAAGGAAAATGGGAAGTTTCGACCCAACTGTGTCTAGTGTCACGGTACCGATATGTCCAGGTGCCGATTTGGCCTGTACCCGATAGATCAGACGTGCGAAATGCAAATCACAACTAGCTATATAATACTTGTCTCCGCATGGTATTATGCATTAGTTTTCTCGCCATTTCTACTTCTAGTATTAACAGTTCCCGGCATCTCAATAGACCCTTCAACGTTAACTGCAGAGCTTCACGGTTTTGGAGGGAACTGAGTGGAAACGCGCCGCTTTCCGCAAATTGACATCAGTTAACAATGAAAGTGACATTGTGATGCCTTCATGAATTGTCTAATTCATATGCAGTTAAGTATTTGCTTTCAAAATTTTGTACCGCATCTCATGCCGGTATACTTCATTTTAGCACTAGATGGCACGTTGACACAGTCTACAGCACTAGATGGCATATTGATACAACCTACGACGCTAGGTGCAAATATTTCAGTTACCCTATAGGTTGTGGGTCCCCTAAAGGCCAATTGTGACGTTGAAATTTTTACGGGTCCCGCAGTTACCATGAAAGGGTCTATTGTGTTTGGGATTCTTATTCAATATGCCAAAAGGGCCAAACAGGACTCGTTATTTTTCCTGTTTCTCAGAAGTAAAGCCCACCCAAATAAATTTCTTCTCTTCTGACAACAAATAGACAATGACCATGAATTGTCTAATT
>MJUT01004929.1:78936-92602 GCA_002080005.1 Gigantidas platifrons
GGGGGGGTCACATATGTTACACAAAAGTGGAAAGCGGGTCATTAAATTTTTTCCGGTTATTCAAAATAATTTGCCGGCCCCCCTGGAGATAAATAATGACCGGTCCCTAAAGAGGCTGTAGACGCTTACTCTGCCGGCACACTTGGTCTAACCCTGGTTTTTATGGGTCCGTGATGGTCATCTTTTGTGTAGTCTTTTTTTTCTCTATCTTTGCTCGTCTGCTCGATTATGCCGATTCCCTTGGACTTACGGCTTTGGATTCCTCCTGTGGAACAGAGGTTCGGTTTCTTACTTTTTTTAAGACTGGTTATGTAATGTTGGCAAATTGTGCTACTGTGGAAAAACACAGGGTAGAAAAGAAATTCTGACAAGGCTGGGCACCAGCGGAATACTCTAACCAAACTACATCGGACCTTAGGACTATCGATATCGACCCTTTGGACTATCGGTCCTTTGGATTATCGGACCTTCGGACTATCGGCCCTTCGGACCAACGGGGTGTAACCATTTTTTTAACCAGAAAAAAGTGCATGTAGGCTGTGTGTACTGACTCAGCTGAGTCGTGATACAACAGTTCGGTAAACGGATAGAAAGTCACAAATAATTTTTTTAATACACATAGGACAAAAAGTCACAAATTTCAATTTTAAATATAGGACAAAGTTTGCTTGTATGTTCATGACATTTCTTTTCCCACATTAAATTCTACAGCAGATAGTTAAATTGATACATTTGATAGTGATAAGATCTTGATGCAACCTGTTTTACTTAGGTTAAAACTATGTGGTGACCTCTGGATGTGTATTCCAGCATTGCTTTTAGTGATATACTGGAATATTCATGGCATTTTGTCAGTGGTGAGGTGTACTCGATACAACATTATGTGATAAAGTTTGTTAGTGGTGAGGTGTACATCCTGCTTGTTTATTCAGAAATCAAGTTGTTGTTTTAAAAGGGATATTTTAATGATGTAAATATACACGGGTATCGGGTCCGTTCGCCCTGGGTCCATTCGCCCTACAAGTGGGTCCGTTCGCCCTGATTATTAAAACGTAGTTTAAAGAACATAATGGATATTTTAATTTAGATTATAGAAGTAATGATATGTGAAAAATATGGAAATTAATTAAAGTTATTTTCAAGCAATTATTACGTATACTATTTGAAATACTTAATTGAAATTTATAGATAGATAGATAGATTTATTCAATAAAATCATCATATATTGAATTATTTCAACAAGTAAAAAGATGACTCTCTGACCGGCGATAATGGGAAACGACCTACAATATAGCTCTGTGTTTGAGGCTATATTACTTGCGATTTTTTTAAGCCCTAAAAATTCGAGTGACGAATACCTATGTCCATTGACTGTACACTTTAGCATGCCACATATTTATAATTTCTCAATTTATTATCCATAAGCAATTAAATATCACTTATTTTTCTATTATTTTTAATACCCTACATAATAATAATTATTAGGGCGAACGGACCCACTTTTAGGGCGAACGGTCCCACCTTTAGGGCGAACGGACCCAGGGGGAACAGGTAATAGGGCGAACGGGAATTAGGGCGAACGGACCCGGATTCATATACACGTATACTGTCTTCACCTCATTCCGTGTTATACCTCGTTCCGAGGTATTTTCTTTTTGTGATTTGCGTACCTCCGTTTACGCAGTCGCCGGTCCGAGGATGCAGGTCACGTTTCACTGACGACACGCTTTGTTTACATCACCTACTTTTTGGAAATGCTTGCATTTCAGGTAAGCTTTTGCCGTTTTATTATATATAATAATAAATCTCAACTTCTCCTTCACCCTTATATGCCATCTCATTTGATAAATCTTAAAAACCAACTTAGATATCGTTTATTGAACATGTGAAAACTGTTTTGTGTTCGTCTGCTATCCAGCTTCCTAGTTACCAATGACAATAAAGTTGCACTTACGTTTGTGCGCAGGAAAATACTATGGAAAACCAGATTAACAATTATGAGAATTTTGTTGTTTTTCGATAATACGACTGGAATTAAAGCTATATACGGCATGAGTGAACAACGTTAGAAAGAAAGATCAAGCGTTGTTTTTTTGGAATTATACTATCATATGTTTCTTCCAACTCTTAAAATATGTGAAATTTAAAATGAAAATTGCCAAAAAGTGCATAAAATTTAATCCCAAGCAATTAAAAAAAAATCAATTGTTGTTTTTTACATTTAAATCTTTTTCCATCTAAGTGTGTTATACAGAATTTTAAAGATAATAAAAAATTCTTTTATTTGGTTCAAATATATCTGATATAAATAACTCGCCAAAGCAGTCAAGCATATTAGCCCCAATGGCTCTCCATAACAGGGAAAATTCCCAATACATCGAAACGAGGTTAAGGTAAAAAAAAAGGTCCCATCGGCGAACTGTCAACAATCGATAACTTGAACACAAGGTTAAAACTCCTGTTTTAAAAGGATATTATTATTTTTTTATTAGTTCATAGCATACTATGTTTGTATTCATGAATACAGATTCATTCAAACGATAGGTATCGTATATTTTACAAGGTGTGTTTCCGTAAGACCATCGGAATGAGGTAAACCCAGTATACTTCCTTTAATTAAAGCCACAAAACACAAATGTAACAATTTTATTGGTTAAAACAAGCTCACACAAGTAGTATTACTAGAATTAAACATAACATTTAATATTTATGTTGATATTTTTTTAATCAAACATTTTTTTTAATTGAAAATGAACAAATAATGAAAATTGTGACTTTTTGTCCTGTGACTTTCTGTCCTACATTCGACAGTTCTACCGTACGGTATCAAATTCAAACTTACAGAAGTCCTGTACTTCAAGAAAGTGTTGTGTGAAGTCTAGTACACGTCAATTTCATCCCTTAGAACAGTTAAATAATCTAACATGTTTAACACTTTTAACTGCTGGATAATATTTTTTCGTTTGTCTATCTCAAGGGAGACAACTGATTTGCATACATAATATTATGTGACACGACGGAACAGTGTTGAATAAAATCCGAGTAATACTTCACGTCCTTGTATTTTATTTCCATGAGAGGTACACCCAAGGGGCAAATGTTTACATAATAATGCATGTACTTACAATGAGAAATCAAAAATGTTATATATATGTGATGAAATATTTGTTCCGGCATAATATTTATTCCAAGGAAATTTTATTATGTAATAATTTTTCCATATGGAATCAATTTCATGTAATATTTTTTCCATGTGTATAATAAAATTAACATTACAACGGAAAAAATATTCCATAAAATAGATTCCATACGGAAAAATTAATACATAATAAAATTTTCTTGGAATAAATATTATAGNTATAACAGACGAAAATGATATAATTACTTTGTGGAAATAATATTATAAATTGTGGATATAATATTATAACTTGTGGATATAATATAATTACCGATGCAAATAGTATTATTATTTGCCAATATAACTGAATTAGATGTACATTTGCTACATTTTAACTTAGTATGCATTTGTTTAATTAATCATTTATATGTACTTGGAAAAGTTATTATGTTGAATGTTCCATAAAATTTCTTCTGCTAATAAGGATAAAATATTATGGATAAAGAAGAATAATTACATAATATTTTTACTGTGGAATGTTTATTATTATAATATTCTTTCTGGTAAGAATAAATATTATGCGGAAGAAATATACATTCACATCCCAGTATTAAAATGGATTCCGAATCGGGAGGTATATTCGATTTGGGTCGTGACATATAACAGATAATTGTACTGATAAAATATTAAGATATATTAATAATACTGACTACAGTAAACAATATTACAAGATATTTGAAATATTCTTTTGATACAGTAGAATTATTGACATTTTTGGGGACAACGGGATTATTTCGTTGTGTACGTGGGATATGTGTAAATATCTGTCAATGTTTAAAAAAAAACATGTTCATTGACGATTATTATTTCTTGAGATCGGATATCTTCATAGAAATCTACACACCGGCTGATTTTTTTTAAAAACCGCTGTGACATGTATATATATCTGGCTTTCTGATATCAGTTCCGAGAGTTTTGGAAATGAAACTAATACCGATCTTTTTTTTAAAGACGACAGTTGGACAATTAATTAAGGACAAAAATATGAATCTTATACCCTACCTGTGTAATCAGTGTCTAGCACTACTAAAGTTGTGAGTTCGAACCCCGTTCATGGCGAGGTGTACTCGATACAACACTATGTGATAAAAATTTTCACATAATGTTTATTATGATGTCTATTATGCTTCCGATTATGAGTAAATAATCTACCCCCTACTCATTCTGTTACATGGAGACGAAATATGGCCAATTATACAATGGTAGACACCCATAGGGATGCCAAAATTAGTTAAAGAAGAGTAATCATCAAATTACAGAAAAATAGCTGCTCTAATAATTTGCCAGGAATAGACCAACTGCACAGGAATTCACGATTTGACTAACGGTTATAGAATATCTGTATCATAAATGACCATGGATATGTTCCGTTTGTCTTAATCACAATCACAAATGACCATGGATATGTTCCGTTTGTCTTAATCACAATCACAAATGACCATGGATATGTTCCGTTTGTCTTAATCACAATCACAAATGACCATGGATATGTTCCGTTTGTCTTAATTACAATTCTGCCCTTTCCTTATTTATGACTTATGATCGGGTTTAATTTGTAACAAAAGTAAAACGACGGGTGCTAAATGAGGAGGAGGAGGAATTGCTTATCATTCCAGAGCACCCGACTTCACCTCCAGTTTTAAGTGGGGTTCGTATTGCTTGGTCGTTTGTTTTCTGTGTGGTGTTTCGTAGATAATTTTTCTTTGGTCATTAATATATTGTCTTTCCTTCTTTGATTTACGGCTTCGGACTACACCTTCAAATGGTATCTTCAGACTTGAAAAATATTGTTTGAGTTATTTCCCTTACGGAGGACATTGGCAACGAAAAGTATAAAGCATTTGAGTATATACATGTACAGTATAGCCTTCTTAAAATTTATAGATATTTAAACCTTGCAATAGATCAGAGATTAATTTTTGTAGCAAATACAAAATTCACAACTCGCTACATCTACATTTTACATATAGTATGATAATATATATTGTGGTTAAACTTAAATGGTCATTCCTATCTTAATTTAGATACATTTAAAAGCTGTGATTTGATTGACTGTTGAGACAGTCGTCGGAAGTTATCATATTCTTGTTTAAAAAACGATGACAGATGACTTCGATGATTTCTCTGCCAATTGACCCACGGATGATGAGTAGTAGAAGCGGGATCAGATGTGTGTTACCGACGATGGAATTATCTATATACATGTAGTTGACAAAATCTTTACAATTAATTTTTTCCCCAGTGTTTTATAAGTGTCAGATTTAAACTAATCCATAGAAATATGCATGCATTAGATAAATGTATTTCTCACAATTCCAGACTGTTTTACAAGATCAGAAATCTGTTAAAACAAACTAGTAATCTGTTAGAGAAAAAAATAGTAATCTGTTATAACAAATGAGCAACATGCTATAGCAAATTGGTAACCTGATGTTGCCATTCTCACCCTCCGTAGATCAGCCTTTCAATATATTTAACTTTTCACCATTCGTTATGGAATAATCACGAAATATTATATTCATCACCCACATTGTTTGTCGATATGTTCTTGTGACTGTATATTTGTTCCACATAATAGAAGTTCCAACAGGAACCATACTGTGTATAATAAAAGTTCTCCAGAACAAATATTATATAATATTTGTTCTACGTTTATAAAAGAATTTTCAGGAATACATCTTTATAATACATTTTTTTATTTGTTCCATCTATTGATGGAAATAATATTATGGTACATGTATAGGTAAGGTCATGTGATACATGTAATCAGCTTTTAAATCATCCACCTGTGACTTTTTTACTTTAATGCATGAAAAATATGGAAGCAGAGGAGTATGAAAAGATTTTCTCATATTTATCAGATGGCTCTTACATAAAAGGTAAGGACTTTCTATTTATTTACCAATATTAGTATTAGTACTATGCTTCTATCTTCCTGTTCAAATATTTATAAAAAAAAAGTTGAATATCATAATAATTATATTTTGAAAAAGAATGTTGAATATCATAATCACACCGTACAACCGCATTGTATCATTGTATCATTGTATCATTGTATCATTTCGATCAACTACAGAATGATACGATCAAAATTGTTTGTTTACATCAAGAGAAGTGAATCAGTGGGGGTAAGACATTCGATATGTAATGCCTTTTCTGTCTGAGTTATGAATGGATTTGTGAGTGAAAATATTAATTATATCTTTCTTTATGAAAACTATTATTTGTTTCCTTATATCATTGACATTTCTGTGAACCACATTTTTACAAATAATCATGTCCAATTTTAACGCTATGAACTTTCATCATTTATTTTACAAAACGTCGTACTTCCCAAAGTTATTATTCAACATCAGTATTAAAGCATTATATTACCTTCATTCTGATGTATGAAACATTATCCCAATTTCAACTGTTTTTATGTAATTCACTCTTATTCGACGGCATGTGTGACAAAAATGATACGATCAACGTCCGATGCATGATACGGTCAAAAGCAGATTTTGTTTCAGTGATGACATGATCAACTGCAGTAAAATAAAGACGATCAGAATACAAAATTGGCATATTCTAAGTAAACAGATATTTTTATTCACTTTTGTTTACATGTTAGAGGGCATATGTCTTTAAGTATGCAGTGGTATGAAGAGGTGTTACGTAATATCGGTCTATGTTAACATTCATTCAATGAAAGGAAAAGATATGGGATATGTAAGAGATACAACATAGGATATAGGGATATGACACTAACCCTACCGGTGAACCTGGTCCATGCTCCTAGATTTGGTCGAGTTGCTCATTTACTTTTAGTTCAAGCTCAGATATTTAAACATAGTTACATGAAACGAATCAATAGGAACTCCTAATTATGAATCAACATTAGATGCAAGGCCTGCAAAATGTTTCAGAATAAAATAAGACCTCTCAAAAGAGCAAACAGTGTTAAGAAGATGACACTGAGATGTCTAAAATCGACAATGCATCCCCTGGAAGGACAAAATGCTCCAACATGACAGACCTCAATCTGCGCTCCTGAGCTTTATTATCTTTAGAGGTTCACCAATACAGGATAAAACATTTAAAAACACAGATAGAGGTATGTGATGTTGGGGTATCGAAATAATACCCGCTCAAGTCTTTCTGATTCGAATGAATTGTCGATTTGAAACATCTGCCATTTCTTATGACAGGTTTTATTTCTATATATATGGGCATGTAATATAATATTCCATGGTTGGGTGAACAAAATGCTATATAGATATATTTATCTCTCTTTATTAACATAAAGATAACATGTCAAAGCATCTCCATTGATACATCAGCAAATAAAAAATGGATGTTTCAGTAAAACATGAATGTGTTATTAAAAAATTAACGGGTTTCCACGCAATGAATGTATGCTAGCAATGAAGTCTGATATGTGGGCCCTTCAGTGAACTTCTTGGTTTTGTTAGTTTTCCTTTCTTAAAATTGTACAACTGCATAAATAAACCTATCCCGAGGCGATATTCAAGTATCCGTGCGTGTGACGTAGCAAACCACCCGTGTAAAAACGAAATGCAAATCCAAGGTTTTCATCAACGAAACAATTCAGGGACAATCGTTATACTAATATTCATGACTTTGTACAGATATTTTCAATTGAAAATGGTGTGGTAAAGCAAGTTTTACAGTGCAAAATCGGGCTAATCGCCATCACGGCTATTATTTTTTGCCTGCATTCAATACAATTCATCTCAACCCCATGTTATCCTACGTAAGCTTCAAACAAATCTTAAAGATTTAAGTTAATGCACAAAGAATTAATCGTTGACTTCCATAACTCATAAAATAAGTTTCTGTCAACTAAAAGTTTTTAATACTTTAATAAACGTTTGGAAATGGCAGTGTTGTCATCTTAATCGAATCACAATACAGCTTTTGATTGTAGCATAACGCTGCTTTTGATCGTATCATTAAGTGAAATGCATCGGGCGTTGATCGTATCATTTTTGTCACACATGCCGTCGAATAAGAGTGAATTACACAAAAACAGTTGAAATTGGAATAATGTTTCATACATCAGAATGAAGGTAATGGATAAAGCTTTAATATTGATGTTGAATAATAACTTGGGAAGTACGACGTTTTATAAAATAAATGATGAAAGTTCATAGCGTTAAAATTGGACATGATTATTTGTAAAAATGTGATTCAAAGTCCACCGAAATGTCAATGATATAAGAAAACAAATAATAGTTTTCATAAAGAAACATATAATCAACATTTTCACGCACAAATCCATTCATAACTCAGACAGAAAAGGCATTAAATATCGAATGTCGTACCCCCACTGATTCACTTCTCTTGATGTAAACAAACAATTTTGATCGTATCATTCTGCAGTTGATCGAAATGATACAATGATACAATGCGGTTGTACGGTGTGATAATAATTTCTTTACAGTCAGTCAATGAATGGCCAGTATTTAACTTAAAACAAAACCAATGACAAACATTCTAAGATTACTGCTAGTAAGGATTCATTGTAGTATTTGATAAGATTATTATCATCTTAACAGTTATTGTGTTCCCTTAATATCTGGAACTTCTATTATGTAATATTTATTCCTGTCATAAATTTGTAAAATAATTATTTCACATGGAAATATTATTATATATGATTTTTTTGCTTAAAATCGTGATTTTTCATACGAAATACCCCAAAAATATTCGCGCCTCGCTCCGCTCGGCGCCATTATTTTTAGTGCGCCCCCCTAACTGGAAATCTTGGATCCGCCCCTGTAATTTATTCCTTTTTTTTTCAGAAAACGGTAGCCATAAATTGAATTATTTTAGATAGATATGAATTGAGGTTTTCCTTGCTACGATTATTCAAGTACCACCAGCGGATAAAGTTTATCAAGACGATATCTGAAGAATGCCTAGTTTTGTATACTTGAAGATACACATATAAATTTCACCAATCATATCATGTTAGCTAGTCGATATTTTTATATTTTATATTTTTTTAGTTAAGGGAATGATAAAAGGTGAACGAGATATGAACCGGATCGATGATAGTAATGATTAGCGTTCTCACCTTGAGTGTGGCAGATCATAGGCTGAGCAAAGATCGCGAGTCAAATTGAAGACTATAAAATTTCTATTTGCTGTTATCCTACCAAGTACGAAACATTCAAAAGGAGATTAGAATTGAAATTCACACCATTTCAGCAACATAAGGAACGAAAATTCGAAACAACACGTTCTAAGGTCATAAAAATCTTCCATGTACAACAATGTATTATTTATGTCCATAAATATGTCAGGAGATCCAAAAAAAAACGAACTGTGGAGATTCTGAACTATATGAGGATTCTTCAAATGAAACAATTTTGACGTATTTTTTATGAAGGTCCTTAGATAACGGATATCGTGTACTCGAATGGAGGTCTTACAATATTTCATGAGATTCTGAACTCGAATTGTTGAAGTAAATGAATATTTTAGGCCCTCCCTGATACAGTACTTTTCACCAATCCCGGGTCCCATAGGAGTATACAGAGAAAGTAAGTAACTTTAGATCACGAAAAGCTAAATCGAATACACACCGCCGCGTACAAGAATGAAAACAGAAAACTAAAAATGACGACGAACAACACGGAACCCACAAAAAACGAAAATGAATCCAGGTTCTCACGAAGGATAAGCACTTTCTATTTTTTATTATGCACTCGCCGCCGTTTTACTCATTGTCAAGTCCGGTAAAAGTCTGATGTACTCGACACTACTTTATGTGATAAAGTTTGTGAGTCACTTGCGACAGATCTCTGGTGTTCTTCGGATACTCCAGTTTCCTCCACAAATAAAACTGACCGCCACAATATAACTGAAATATATTTGAAAATAATATATATAGATTCTCCTTCAGTTGCCCGTGGGTTACGATATTTCTCCACTCAAGAGATTTACATTTAAAATTTTAAACACAAGCCGTCAGGCGAGTGGTTAAAAATTTAAATTTAACTCTCGAGAGTGGAGAAATATCGTAACCCACATGGGCAACTGAAGGAGGATTTGTTTCTCCCATTATTTAACACGAATTTTATTTCAAAATTTGAAATTAATGCGTTTGAAATTAATGCGGGGAAAGACACGAGACATTTTAATCCTCTAGAGGATTACAGGTTTTTCCACCACTGGTTCAGCGGGGTTAAAACGCCGTAATAATGGGAGTCAATTATAACCCCAACCCCTCGCCAAAATAACTCCACTATTCAATGATATTATCGTTTGATTATGGCCTGGACGATAAATGAAAATCTAAAATTACAAGTAACATTTGGTTGAGTGTTAAATCATATTTTATATTGAATTGCATCGATGTTCACAGATTTGATCAAGAAAAAAAAATGCATTAATTTGTAGTCAAAATAAAAAAAAAAGCTTCATAATTAGTGACTTAAATTGTTTATGCGATACCCGTTATACATTGTCGATATAATATATTATGTTCCTGATTTGCCCCCTTTTTTTGTATATGTTTTTAAATCTTTATCCGATTTTCATTAGACACCAGTACTTAAAACCTAACGATTGGTGTCATCCATGGAAAATGTGTGCTTAACCTTTCGATGTACATTTTCCTAATTTCAATTTTTATATGGAGATATATATATATATATATATAGCGGTTGTTTTTATTCGTGCAAAATGTTCTATATTATGTTTTGCGCTGTCCAGTACGATTTTCGCGTGAAACACTGCTCATATATGTAGTCTTCACGTTTAACGGGCGCCAGACATGGAGCAGACGAATGGTGTCAAGCGCCTGGTTTCAGTCCGCTTTTATGGGGCGAGTTCGTGTACGATTTGTTATTTTGTTTAATTTTAATGTTTTAGTTTCACTGTCTTGGTTTTGACTATCCGGATTTTGATTTGTGAAATGTTCGTGTGTAATTTTATATTCAATTTTCCCAATGAGAACTGCCATTTGTATAGGTAGCAGGATTTTAGCGGCACTTGTATGTGGAGTGTATATGTAACATTTTATTTTTTCCTCCATAATATTCTTTCCGGCGCAATATTTTTAATATGAAATATTATCCTTGGACAATATTTCCATATTAAATTTCTTCCAATGCTATTATATATTTTCCGGATGAGGTGGAAGAAATTTTATATTAAAATATATCCGTGGATAACATTGCATCTGAAAAAAAATATTATAGAGGAAATAATCTGATTTTATATGTTACTAATTTTTTCAATTAATTAATTTACATTGCTGCAAATAAATATGTACTTAATACTAGTGAAATACTTCTTTATTACTTCAGTATTTTTTAAGTAAATATATAAATCATTACAATTACAATGTTTTAATAATATTCATAAGATTTACTCTTGTTAATTTTTCTCAGCCGCTTTGGTTTAGGAGTACACAAAATTTTATTTTCACTCTCCATTTCATTATCTTCTTCACTAATAAACTGTGGTGAGACTTGTAAATCAAACATTACTAAGTTTATGCATTCTGTGGATACTTTTGGTCTTGTATATATGTAACTACAATGTATATCATTGTATTAATTCTTCTTCCGTTATTTAATATCTACTGTTACCGATGAATCAAATTATTAATATATTTAAACTGACATGACTCTATTGATTTTATAATGGGTTTGAATACTACTCAATCTGTCATTTAAATTGACATGGTTCTGGCTATAATATATATTTCCGTATATATTTATTTACCTGTAAATTGTATTTATAAAATATTTTCCGGATGGGTCGGGTGATTTATAAATCAGCGTCGGAAATAATATTACATACCTTAGTATAAAATATTATCCGGATTAGCTCATTTGATGGATCGGGTGGTTTATCTATGAGTGTAGGTATTAATATTACAGATGCGTCTCGTGATTTAATAATCAGCGTCGGACATAATATAACACACAGACCTTAGCATAATTTATTATCCGGGTACTTTTTTATAGCAATGGAAAGCATTTTATTATAAAATATTTACCGTGACATAAAATTTAATATTAAATTCTTTCCATCGGATACAATTTCAACCGGAAAAAATTATGCCTTACATATATGTCTCTCAGGTTATATGATATTCGAGAGATTGTGGGTTCGTATCATGATTTTCGATTTAGTCTTCTCTAAAAAAAAAAATCAAAAAAATCGCCCTATGTCTTGTGTGCCCAATATTGCCAATGTCTCTGGATTGTCTGTTCTTGATTGCCCGTTCGATTTTCTCTAATAGCGTTTATGTCTTGACAGAGGGTTGCGGTTAACAAGGAAGCTACTGAACCAAGGATTCCTATTGGTTAAGTTGACATCATCACTTCAGATGTTTAACGGTTAACCGTTACGGAATATTCGTGTCACAAATTGTTACAACAGTGTGGTATTTAATATTTTGTTTTTCATTTTATATATAAATAACAAATATAAATTTAATAACAATAAAGCTTATATTTGCTACATGAACGATAAACTTATCTTAATTTGTGATACACAGTAAAATTTAAATACAATTTAGCAAATAACTATGAATCTAATTTTTTGGAGCAAATTTTTGTCAATGGGGATTTTGTTTTAAAATATTTGCAAATGTAGAAGTATTTGAAGATAAATTTGTTTTCATTGTTGTTTCTCTAACTTTTCTTTAATGATTTAATGAGAACCAAACAAAATAAGAGAACTTTACCTTGTGTGTTAAAATATCCACAAGACGTGAAAGCTCACATGTTACCATAGATGATAGATACGGTGCAGTCAGTTATAGACTCAATACTTGCTCACGTTGGTGTTCATCGTACATCATCAAACAGTGTAACTTGATAAGAGCTGAACTATACTTACTTCAGGATAGCAAGATGGTTATTAAGTTTTCTTCGATTTTTACAAAGCAAAAAATGTTTTGAAAAGCATATACTCTATTAATTAACAGCGTATTTGATCTCAACTCGATGTCATCTAAATTAGCAGTATATACACAAAGGAAACCTTTTGATATGCAAAACAGAAAACAGACCCAAGCGATAATAATTCGACCTTGAACTTGTTTTCTACGGTTTCTCTGATTGGCTCAATGTTATCAGAACATCCGGATGAGTTATCTTAAATTTTTTTTATTGGATTTATAAAATTTACAATTTTAAGAAAATCTATAGTGAAAGGGAAAATGGTGACTGTACATATGAGCTAAACGAACAACTACCTCTCACCTTGAATTATTGAACACTAAAACAAGCCACGATATTTCCACATGTAAATCACGATCCTGGACAGTCACAACATGTGATGCCGTCAAACCGGTTCATGGCATCCGAATGACCTTTTTTTTTTAAATTGAATCTCAAACGACAATACAGGTATAAACAGATAATATTAAAACCTGCACAGCTTCGCTTTTAGTTAGAAATACAACCCACAATCAACAACATACTGCAATAGCAAGGTCACTGAATGCTTGTAAAGGCA
>MJUT01004929.1:102007-121153 GCA_002080005.1 Gigantidas platifrons
CCTGGAGAGAGTTGTGTATTTGATTCGCATAGAACAACCAGCGAACACCCTTTCTGATGGTTGTAACATGTATAAAAAACGAGGTTTTATGTCTGTACAAAAATGTGTATTAAAATTTTTATTTACTGGCTATAATGCACAAAATACAAATGTATCAGCAATATGAATTGGAGAGATGGATATAAAATTAGTATTGCTTAAAAATATTTTTAAAAATATGATTAATTTGTTATATTAAATAAAAAACAGAACAAGTATTGACCTTCTTTAACCAAATTATTTAGTATTTATGTAATAAAATATTCCTTTTGAGGGTAACGGATTTTGGCTGTCCAATCTTTCGAGTTTGAGCGTACTTGATGAAGGTTATTCCAGAAACCGAGAGTATACACTAAATTTGATGTCTATGTTTTCATTTAATTAAAAAGATTTATTTCAATTTTATATATTTGTACATGGATTGTACCGTTTAAACGGTTCCTTTGTATTTCCACCATCGTACATCGTAAATATAAAATGTTCGTTTTCATGTTCATAATTCATTATTTCGTTATCGTGTTGTACCTGGGACTATTATACTGACAGTATAATAGTCCCAGGTTGTACGTCGTTGTTTTTCAATTTAAATACGAAATAATGACATTTTTAAAGAGAAATATTTACTTGCATTTCATTGGTTGAAAACCACTTTTCATTTTTAATGAAAATAAATCATACAAAGTTTCATATTTCGATTTCGAGCGTACCCACGGTGCATAGCCATAACGGATTCTTTTGCATGAAACGGATTCTTTCGGAATCGCGGAACGGATAATTTCGGATCATTTCGAAGAAGTGGACGTATGTGCTCTGATTATTTCTCTGTTTTACCACTAAAAATTCCCTAAATCTGTCAGGGAACGGTACGACGGAACTTCTCAATTATCCTTTTTATCAAGTGATTTGTGCGGGGAAGTTAAAGCTGTCGTTTTCGTTGACTTTTAACGAACAAACGCAATTTTTTCCCGAACAATTCGTCGTTGAGCATGTTGTTTTCACCGATACAAAATAACTTAATGACACATCTGGTTCAAATGTCGCTTTTTAGATATAAAATTGATAATTTGAAAGTGTTAACTTGCTATCGGGTGTAATTTTGCATAACTACTATTATATTTAACAAAAATGTAAATACACTTGCGAAACGGACACTTAACGATCAATGCACACCTTCTTTAGGATGTTATTGATCAATTGAATATAGGTGTTCTTTTCTTTTTAGAGCAATGAATTCCACACCGTACAACCGCATTGTATCATTTTGATCAACTGCCGATTGATACACATCTTCGCTAGCCAAGGTTACGATCCGCTTCTCTCCTCTTCACCCTTGGCAGATTAAGTCAGAATTGTGTAATTCCCGCGTATCGCCCTCTAGCGGATTTATGAAGTTCGGCCCATTTGCGTTACATCATTATCAACCAATGAGAACTGTTGTACTATTACCTGTTCGAAGTGAGAAAATAGTAATTGAGCAAATACCTTTAAAGTTTCTGTAAATATCGTTCTCCTGTGTTTTTGGAGGGGGGGGCAAAGATTCATGACAAAGTCTAAAGTTTTCTCCACATGTCGCTATTGTTTACATTTTTCTTTCTCTACATGTGATCGTTGCGTGCTCTTTTGTTAGGCGCATTTTGATTGGACGCAGCCACCCACAGCTGCATCGAATAGTAAACAATATCGTGGTGACCAGAAATTCCGACTTAATCTGCCAAGGGTGAAGAGGGGATGAGCGGATCGTAACCCTTTGGCTAGCGAAGATGATTGATACAATGTACGATCAAAATTGGTTGTTTACAACAAGAGAAGTGGATCAGCAGGGTTAAGACATTCGATATTTTATGCCTTTTCTGTCGGAGTTATGAATTGATTTGTGCGTGCAAAGGATGATTACATGTTTCTTTATGTAAACTGTATATTATTTGTTTTCTTATATCATTGACATTTCGGTGGACTTTTAACCACATTTTTACAAATAAGCATGTCAAAATTTAACGTTATGAACTTTCATCATTTATTTTACAAAATTTCGTACTTCCCAAGTTTTGATTCAACATCAATATTAAAGCTTTATCCATTACCTTCATTCTGATGTATGAAACATTATCCTAATTTCAACAGTTTTTGTGTAATTCACTCTTATTCAAAGGCACGTGTGACAAAAATGATCCGATCAACGTTCGATGCATGATACGTTCAAAAGCAGACTTTGTTTCAGTGATAATCGTTATATTCCTGACTTTGTACAGATATTTTCAATTGAAAATGGTGTGGTAAACCAAGTTTTACAGTGCAAAATCGGGCTAATCGCAATCACGGCTATATTTTTTTGACTCAATTCAATACAATTCATTTCAACCCCATGTTATCCTACCTAAGCTCCAACCGAGTGTAAAAGATTTACGTTAATGCACAAACAATTAATTGTTGACTGACATAACTCATAAAATAAGTTTATGCCAACTAAAAGTTTTGAATACTTAAATAAGCGTTTGGAAATGGCAGTTTTGCCATCTTAATCGAATCACAAAATACAGCTTTTGATTATAGCATAATTTTAATGCTGCTTTTGACCGTATCATTAAGTGAAATGCATCGGACGTTGATCGGATCATTTTTGTCTTATACATGCAGTTGAATAAGAGTGAATTACACAAAAACTGTCTGCTTCTCTTTGTTTATGTAGCCATAAAATGGAACGCTTTCTTCTCTTTCTGTAAAGAAAAAGAGAATAATCATGAAGTGTCCGGTACCATTATGATCCGAAAGTAGTCCGGTGCCAGAAATTATCAAATCATAAAGAATCCGTTACCTGCATATTTGGTTAAGGTTTTTTTTCTGTTAAATTAATTGATGTTATAATTAGAAATAAGTCTCCATGTAAAGAAAATGTATTATGAATCAGCTATGTATATATATTTTTAGAAATAAAGGGTAAATAAGTAACAAACTATCGATATGAAAAATACGAAGTCAACGGGTGTTGTTTTGTGCGCACTTTGTAGAATATATGAGAGGAATTTATACAGCTGTAAAGGAAAAGCGGTCTGTCGATAAACTTAGAAGTTCCGTGGAATAGTTAGATTGTTTTAATTACCTTTCCTGTTCCATCACTATCGTCTCATTCGCATTGTCATCCATTTCATGTTGAAAAAAAATCCGAAATGATCCGTTTCTTGGTCCGAAAGAATCTGTTTCATCCAAAAGAATCCGTTATGGCTATGCACCGTGGTACCTGATGAAAGTTATTCCAGAAACGCGTCGTGCGCACTCAATTTGATGTCTACGTTTTTATTTCATGTAGGGCATACTATATTTTAGCAACCTGTATATACGTCATTCTTAGATTGTTATTATTTAAACAGTATCAATATTAGATTTGAATTTAGATTTAAATATAGTCATTTAAATCTACGTTGAATTAAGCGCTTGATACAATGAACAACACAAGCCAATCTACATGCATCCAAGGCAACCACTCCTAGCAACAACAGGGACAGTACAATTACTCCAAATGACCCAACAGCCGCAGCAGACGTTCTGTTATCTGAAGCACTGATTAACTTCCGTTTTGAGAGGGCCGTGTTTTTCTTGTCTATGCTTATTTTAAGTACAAGGTCTGCTATTTTCTGTTGCATTTCTTCTTCAGTGTACAAACGTAATTCACTATTTATTTTATTACAAGGGCACAAACACTGATCACAACGTTGTTCTATACCATCAACACATATGTTTTCACATGTCCACATGGCACTTATGTCAGGGCAAGGACCGGGAACTGTTGCTGAAAAGAAAAGGCTATGCTAACATAGGTAAAGATAAGTATATATTGTTACTTCTTTGACTACATGATGACTGTACAATCTTAGCTGAATACATTTTCGGAACAGGCTTCTATTTCCCAAGTAAAGAAAGGCGTTTTCCATATTCAAATTTAAACTCTGTACACGTTTCTTGCTTATTTGCGTTATGTGTGTTTGTTTGCGAATAGTGGTATCCGACACATTTTGTGTTGTGTGTTTTCTTTTTATTTGACTTCGTCTTCTGTATTCAACGTTCTCTAACGGTAATTGTTCATTGTTGTTACGTCTTAAATGTAATCTAAATTCAATACTTAATACAACAATTTATTTTGCCGTTTCACGGTAGGGTTGTATACAAGCATGCACGGACGAACAGAATGTACACGAAAATTCGTGTTTTGATCGAATGCCTTGTTATAATACACATACACATGATGTATACATTAAGAAACGATATGGATGTAAATGAGCATGAAAGACTATCGAACATTTTACTTTGACACAAATCAAAGTAAAGGAACAGAGCTTATATATACGCGTGTGTGTTTGTTCCGTGTAAACTGTGTCACATAATAAAAGACAACAAAAAAGAAGAATGGATAGGTATTGATTGCTTATGATTGATTGGTGTTTAATGCCAACTTTGGCACTATTTCAGTTATATCGTGGCGTTGGATAGAGAACACCAACTAATGCGATAGTTGATGCTGTAATAACATTTATTCAATAGAAGTATTCGCTTATATCCGTTATATTTTTAATCGATATTATTTTATTTTATATATCTCAGGGGCGGATCCAAGGAGGGGCGCGCACCCTGCGCCCCCCCTCCCCCCCTAAAATTGGAAAAAATATGATTTTTTTGCGTGAAATCGTGAGTTTTCACACGAAATACCCTAAAAAAAAATCGCACCTCCCTCCGCTCGGCGCGATTTTGTTAAGTGCGCCCCCTAACTTGAAATCCTGGATCCGCCCCTGTATCTACTCATCTCAAATATAAAAATAACAAAGATACCATATACATATGCCTCCTCTATTCGTAGAACAGCAGTTGTGTACGTTACCCGTACATATCTTCCAGTCCAATTCCCCATGCATGTAAGCTCACCGGCGGTATTACATCTCGTCCTATTTGCCTTTCTTCCATCCTGGCTAATCGTTATGAAGATGGTGTCACCTTTAAGAAATACTTATATGTCATAGAAAAAATTAAATTAAAAAAACACGAAATACAACACTTTCGGAAAATCGAAAATCGATACCGCCTTACACACATTAACATGATTGTTCTCTTTCATTGCCTAGTACATACACTTCAATAGAAAGTGGCGGGCTTAAATTGGTGCTATGTACATGTAAGAAGTTCAAATAATATTGTACATTTTATATACTAGTAATTAGAAATTCGTATTTGACACAGTATAGACATCAACATTGAATGTTTCATCCGAAACACTCAACTCTTTATGGGCTGTGGCAGCTGGTTCCAGTCAGATATCGTACAAGGGTAAATATAGATTCTCCTTCAGTTGCCCGTGGGTTACGATATTTCTCCATTCAAGAGAGTTAAATGAAAATTTTTAACCACAAGCCTTCAGGCGAGTGGTTAAAATTTTTAATTTAACTCTCGAGAGTGGAGAAATATTGTAACCCACATGGGCAACTGAAGGAGAATTTGTTTCTCCCATTATTTAACACGAACTTTATTTCAAAATTTGAAATTAATGCGTTTGAAATTAATGCCGAGAAAGGATCAAAACATTTTAATCCTCTAGAGGATTACAGATTTTTCCACCACTGGTTCAGCGGGGTGAAAACGCCGTAATAATGGGAGAAAGTGATTTTTGTCTTTGTTGAGTCTTACAAGAAAGGATGATGACAGATAAGGAGTACATGTTATGGGTTACGTCATTGTCTCAATGCTGGAGTGTGTCTGTCTAGAAGAGCTACATTTTCGTTTGTTATTTTATACATCATCACGGGTGGTTTGCTACGTCACACGCACGGATACTTGAACATCGCCTCGAGGTAGGTTTATGCAGCTGTACAATTTAAAAAAAAAAGGAAAACTAAAAAAAACTAAGTATTTCACCGAAGGGCCCACATATCAGACTTCATTGTTAGCATACATTCATTGCGTGGAAACCCGTCAGTTTTGCAAACACTTCTGTACAGTTAAAATTTCAGGCAAGGATATCGTTCACACAAAACCATTTAACTGTACAGAAATGTTTGCAAAACTGACGGATTTCCACGCAATGAATGTATGCCAACAATGAAGTCTGATATGTGAGCCCTTCGGTGAACTACTTGGTTTTGTTATTTTTCCTTTTTTTAAATTGTACAACTGCATAAACCTACCTCGAGGCGATGTTCAAGTATCCGTGCGTGTGACGTAGCAAACCACCCGTGCATCATGACAAGTCGAATATCTTTACTTCTATCTTCAAGGTTTGTTACGCTGTCTGTTGGTGGCGGACCTTACAGCCCTGCGTTGGATCATTTCAAGTTGGTCGATTTCGCCTTTATTGTAGGGGGTCCAAGACAGAACAAGCATACTCAATTGATGGTCTGACAAGATATTTATAGGTTTGATCCTTTACGGAGGTCGAACTGATGGAAAAGTTAGTAGTAATTATAGCATATGTAATATTTAAATCACGTATTTCCGAGTTAAGGTGGTACCTTACACTTCAGGTAAAATTTGATCTGCTCGTTTAATTTTCGTATTTTTTTTGGCATTGTGTTTGAATATATCCACTGTAGTAAATATCAAAATTTTAACAAATTCCAACCAAAAGACTCAGAGCTATGAATTCAATAGCCACATAGCAGCTTTTCTCTCTGTGGTTTTGATCACAGAGATGCTTGAAATCTGCATACATACATCATATGATCAAAACGTTCAACTGATTTTAAAGAGTTATCTCCCTGTAGTGTTAGGTACTACCTTAAACGGTTGAACAATCGAACTCGAAGCGTGAGATTGTTTAACCGTTTAACTCGGAAAACTGTACTCACTGCGTAGGACGTAATAGTTTCACGGTTCTCTGAGAGTAATAAAACTACATCCCAGATTTAAAGTGTGCAGTATCTCGTATGATATGCGTGTATTTTTTCATAGTTATACATTCTGGTACATTCAAACTTCAGTTCCTTTAACTCGGATGGGTCGAACACTATGGATGGCTCGAACTGATTTGAAAGTCCCGTCAATTTTCCTTATATTTCAAAGTAAAACTAACCCCTTTCGCTCGAACACCGATATCTTGAACAGTCGAACTAAATAAATGGTTCCGTCAATAATAAAATCACGAGGTTTACCATGCCAAACTCGAACATCGCAATTTAATAAACCATAAAAAGATCACAGGAAAAGAATGCATTCATGTTACAAATTTATATTATTGAATACTTACCGGTATGTCCTACAGTTGATATATTTATAGCATGTATGGTATAAATATCCATCAGATCTACTCGCCACCACGGATTTTCAGATTCACATGATTCAAATGTCAGGTTATGATTGATGTTGCCATCAACAGCATTACAAGGATGAGTCTTGTAACAGCTAGCAGTGGTTGGTTTGTGCAAAGCCAAATTACAATACTCGCAATAGGTTGATACTGGGATAAAAAGAAACTTTACATGTTAAAAATATTGTTCTGTTTTTATTACCGAAGGACGGTAGACAATAAATAAATTCACAATAATCCATTAAGAGCATCTTCAATCCATCATAGTCTAGATGTTACAGGTGATTATTGTTTGGTGTTTATTAAGTTGAACAAATATAATGAATTTTACAACTGGACGCATTCAAGGTTTCAAAGGTCAACAACAACAAAAACATTAATTTCGAAAATTACCATCCTCAAATGAGTTCCAATTTAGTATTGTGCATTCTCTGAGTTTGCCCGAGTTTTTATTAAGGTTTGTGTTGGTCAATGTTTAGATTTCTGTGTAGTGTTTTGTAGATCCCTTTGTACTGTCACTTTTGGCTATTGTGTTCTCTATATCCTTTGGCTTACGGCTTCCTATTACCCCTTTGGTATTCTTCAATCTTTTCTTATTCTGGTCATTGTTCTCTGTGACTTTTAATTTATTTGGGTTTCCAATCATTTCTCTTTAATTGATTTGATTTGATTTGTTTTAACGCCACTTTCAACAATATTTCAGCTATATCATGGTGACCAGTTTTCGTGGTGGAGGAAGCCGGAGAGAACCACCGACCATGGGCAAGCAACTGGTAAACTTTATCACTTGCGGCTGCGAGTCGAGTGCACCTTTTTTGTAACTCACAAAGCCGAGCGCAAACCCACGCTGTATTGGTGATAGGCTTGTATGAGTTGTTAGATCCAACGACCTAACTCATTGAGCCACCTGGGCCCCTCATTTCTCTTTGAGTTCCAGCTGTACCTGACCTGATGAAGGTCATTACAGAAGAGCATACTGAATTAGATATCTACCTTTATAAAATGTTTTTCTATCAGACAATGGAAAGAATATAATATTTTGTGGTTTACAAAGATAGAAAGAAAATAAAACTTACATTGCCGTGTAATCAATAATACAATTTGGAGAAAACAAGGTTTAATCCCGTACATTATAATTGTCTTTCACCTGTAACAGTAGAAAAAAAACATTACACAAATTTTAAGGTTTGGTTTGGTTTATGGTGTTTAACGCCACTTTCAACAATATTTCAGTTATATCGTGGCAGTCAGTTTTATTCGTGGAGGAAATCAGAGTACCCGGAGAAAACCACCAGACCCCTCGCAAGTCACTAACAAACTTTCTCACATAATGTTGAATCAAGTACACGGGCCTCGCCATGAACGGTATTCCAACTCACAACTTTAGTGGTGATAGGCACTGATTACACAGGTAGTTGTAAATCCAACTACCATACGATCACGAGCACAATTGCCCCACACAAACGTTCTTAATAATCGTCCACAATAACATCAGTAATACGCGATGAGCACAGAGTTAACTGGAATGAATATAGATGAAAATGGTTGAATAGAAAGTAAAGTTTACAAATACCAAAGCGGTAATCAGAAGCCGTAATTCAAATATCAGACAATACAATGGCTAATCGAGCACATGTTGCCATACTAATATATCATATGAAATACAAATATTTATACACAACGACCTCAAGAAACGATTCCTTACCAGATTGATAACACATTTACGTTAGTAGTTGAATAAGAGACCGGTGTTCATATATCCTGGAAGGAAACATTTTTTTTTTTTTTTTTTTTTATAACTGCCAATAACAGCTGTTATATATAGGTTAAAGGGGAATTTGCGGTAGTGCCTACCGCCAAAATTTGTGGGCGGAGCTTATCAGCAAAAATCTCCGTTGATATGAACAGCATATTTGGGTCATTATCAAAATACACGCACTTTTTCCTGTTCATATTTTGGTGACATCAAATATTTTCGTTCCAGTTTTGCTTTAGCCTATTAGTTTTTCCTACATTACAATGACATATTCACATAATATGCAGTCGAGAAAACCATCATGAAACAAAATATTTCTAGATATGTAGCACCTCTTAATACCTTTCAGTCCGTGGTGTTACCAACATAAAATTATTCTTTTTAGGAAAATGAAAAATAATTTTTATGTAAAAAGTGGTTACATACATAATATACAGGGAAATTATGCATAATGTAAGATATTTTCTTTGGAGCAATAGTTTTTTTTCACAATATTTGGATATGTAGTTGTGGAATACCATTTAAGCTGCATTTTGAAACCAACAAGTTTTCATAATTGTATTTTGTTTCACTTTATATAAAGAAAATAAAAAAAGTCAACTTTATTCAACTATAATATAATTTACTTCAATTATGTCATTTATCCCTTTTATGAAACAATTTACATGAGGTAACACCATTGACAAGAGGTAACACCATTGACAAGAGGTAACACCATTGACAAGAAGTAACACCATTGACAAGAGGTAACACCATTGACAAGAGGTAACACCATTGACAAGAGGTAACACCATTGACATGAGGTAACACCATTGACAAGAGGTAACACCATTGACAAGAGGTAACACCAGAGACAAGAGGTAACACCATTGACAAGAGGTAACACCATTGACAAGAGGTAACACCAGGGACAAGAGTAACACCAGGGACAAGAGGTAACACCATTGACAAGAGGTAACACCATTGACATGAGGTAACACCATTGACAAGAGGTAACACCATTGACAAGAGGTAACACCATTGACAAGAGGTAACACCATTGACATGAGGTAACACCATTGACACGAGGTAACACCATTGACATGAGGTAACACCATTGACAACAGGTAACACCATTGACAACAGGTAACACCATTGACAACAGGTAACACCATTGACATGAGGTAACACCATTGACATGAGGTAACACCATTGACAAGAGGTAACACCATTGACAAGAGGTAACACCATTGACAAGAGGTAACACCATTGACATGAGGTAACACCATTGACAAGAGGTAACACCACTGACAAGAGGTAACACCATTGACAAGAGGTAACACCATTGACAAGAGGTAACACCATTGACAAGAGGTAACACCATTGACATGAGGTAACACCATTGACAAGAGGTAACACCATTGACATGAGGTAACACCAGGGACAAGAGGTAACACCATTGACAAGAGGTAACACCATTGACATGAGGTAACACCATTGACAAGAGGTAACACCATTGACAAGAGGTAACACCATTGACAAGAGGCAACACCATTGACAAGAGGTAACACCATTGACAAGAGGTAACACCATTGACATGAGGTAACACCATTGACAAGAGGTAACACCATTGACAAGAGGTAACACCACAGATGACACAAGTAACACCAGGGACATCTTCATGAATGTAAACATTTAATTCAAGAAAAAAACCACAACTATCAACCTATATGTGTTGTTTTCTTATTGTTTTCAGTACAATATTCAGTTTTTCAACATATTGGTTTAATGCATGAGCAATATCAGTTNGAGGTAACACCATTGACAAGAGGTAACACCATTGACAAGAGGTAACACCATTGCCAAGAGGTAACACCACAGATGACACAAGTAACACCAGGGACATCTTCATGAATGTAAACATTTAATTCAAGAAAAAAACCACAACTATCAACCTATATGTGTTGTTTTCTTATTGTTTTCAGTACAATATTCAGTTTTTCAACATATTGGTTTAATGCATGAGCAATATCAGTTTTGTCCTTGGTGTTATGAAGATATGTCCATGGTGTTATGAAGATATGTCCCTGGTGTTACCAGGTCTAAAAAGTATACTCCCACCAGCTTGTTAAACTATATCTTATATNTAAAGAGCATTATTATGTTCTGTATATTACTGTTTATGGAATAATGTGTTTATTCACAATTTTAATGCTAAATGTCTGTGGTGTTACACAATCTTTATGGTAACACCATTGACAGTAACACCACAGAAAACAGGCAAGTATTTTCATGATAAAAGGAAAATAATTTCTCCCTGACTATATTGTATATGTATATCTTGTGAAGAATACCAAATGTAATGTATTGTGTATTTTTACATTTTGTTCAATCCTAACAAAATGAAGTAGTGAGAAGTACACCATAGACATACACATTTATATACTATGCCAATCGCACGTACATTTTCGGCTCTATATCAGTTTGTGGATCACTTTTGTTTGTGTCGTCTGCACATGGCATGAAACAGGAAATAAGCAAAGGGAGAAACTATTTTTACTTCAAATATGACAAGACAGATAACTCTTACCAGCCTTAATAGGAAAGGTAACACCACAGACATGTAAATCTATAATAGCAGGTTTTTGCTCATTTTCTTTTTAAATTTCAATATATATCGAGCAAAAATAATGTTGTTCTATTAAAGTTTTAGGAATAGTTCAAAAATAATATAAAGATCGAATAAAATCATTACATCTGAATAGTACAAATGACCAAAAGTAAGTCATTCTGGAAAAATAACACGTAACACCAAGGAAAAAACAGGTCTTTGTGTAGAAAGTATAAATTCGCAGTTGGACCAATCTGGATTTAGATGGTAAAACTATAGAGAGCTGATGTGCCTTCATGCAAAACATGTTTTCTCCAATCAGTTTGATTGATATTTGTCTTTTAATTGCGTAATAACAGAAAAGTGCGTGTTTTTGATAATGACCCATTTATGAAACTGTATGTCACATGATCAACGTGACCAAGGTCACATACCTCAGAAATTTGAAGTGATTTTGTAGGTTTTAGTCTGATGAAGAACATTATTTTTTAAATAAGACTGAAAGTTGCGTAGGGAGGAACACTAGTGACCATGCCTGTCAAATATTGTGCACCAAAAGTAACTATGAAACTGTATCATTGATTTTTCCTCCTCGAGATGACCGTGGCCAAAATAATGAAGAAACTGAATGCTTGCTCCGCCCACAGCTATTTATACCCACGCTTCCGCTTTAAGCACATTTTATTTAAGAAATAAATCATGGAAGCCAGAATATGTTGGGAGTTTTAACATGGGTTGGCGGATATGAGTATTTTATCCCGAGCCAGAGGCGAGGGATAAAAAGTACTAATATCCGCCAATCCATGTTAAAACTTAAAACAAAATTCTGGCTTCCATGATTTATTTCGATTCTGGTATGTCTAAGAGTACAAATACGGTAGTATACTTTGATTGGAAGACGATAATTTATATTTTTATTAGCCTTTGTAATTTGTTGAATCCTTTTAAATTTACTTTCATCTAAACTCCGACATCCAACGGGCCCTTACTTTTGTAACGCTGTATGCCTGGTGGTGCGCAGGTCAACTTTACACAGTATTATAAATAATATTGTACAATAAAATAAATTTTAACATTTTATAATACATATAATTATTTAGGATTTGAAAATAAGTTTTAATTCGTTTCCCTGACGTATCTCTACATTAGTAAGACGTTAAACAATTAGCAATTTTTAAATTAAAAGAAAAAAAAAAGAAAAAAATAAGAATGAAAAAAAGAACACAAGCTGTAAATCCTTATTAAAAATAACACATTTTTGAACGGCTAAAAGCCACGATATAACTAAAATATTGTTGAAAGTGGCGTTAAAGATCATAACCATTACCCTGAACTGTTAAAATAATTCAATGTTTTGATTAGTCGCAAATTTCGTTGATTCCAAAAGAAGTATTTTTGTTGTCAGGCTTATTGGTACATTGATAGATGTCTGCTATAAGCTCTATATTTAAGCATGAAATACTTTTTTCAGCATGACTGTTTGCTTTTCTGGGTTTATATCTGATGCAGTCGGAAAAACCGTTTGAAAGCGTTCAGTTTTTAGTAGAAGTAACCCCTCTTTATTTCAACCTTGTCCACTTCATTGAACATCTGTCGTCACGGGGCTTAAGAACATCCAAACGTTGATGGTTAATAGACGACAAAATATTACATTCAATGTCGTTACCTCCTGGGCTTGTTCACTATACTGTTGGTAAATCACCACATATCATATCCCCAATACTTCCCCCGTTCATTGCCCGTGGGTTAATGGAAACAATAGGAAACATTCTATTTATATCTAGTCATATTCCAGTACATTTAGCACCAGCATGTACAGTATTTATCTCCCGGTTGACACGTTATTCCATACATGTATATTGTGATTTCTATCAGGATTTGCCGTTTAAATTACGCTTTGAAAAAAAAAATGTTTGTTTTGTATTTGTTTTGTGTCAATCAAGCATGCAAGAATGCCATTTTATTTGACAATTGCAAAGAAATAAACGAAAAAATGTGCTGATTATTTGGAAGTTTTGCAGTCCTTTGTTTGTTTGTTAATTTTTTGTGGAATCCATTATGGTTCCATCTTGTGGACAAGATTCTACGAGTTTTATTGGTCTTCTTAGAGTTGTACTAAGTCTGTTTATCATACAGCTGTCAATGAATGCTTGGTACATTATTAATCAGTAAAAGGATGTGCAAAATGGAAAATAACCAACAACAACTTCACCAATCCCATCAATCATTTCTCCTGTTAATCCAGAACAGAGACAGAAATATATGGAGGGGTTAAACAAGTCAATAAACTAAAAGGCTGCCTCTTCATAACTAGATTTCCATAACCAAACATATACAAAGCCATAAAAATAACTATTCATAATTAAATGCACTTTAAGGAAATCGATTCTGTAGTCATAACAGGAGTTATTGGAAACAAAAATCATCTGATTTGAGTTTGCACGAAAATGTGATAGATATCCATTGCTCCCAGCACTAATAGATATAATCAATTCTTTGACACTTCACTTCGAGTACTGGGACCCATATTATAATTATTTGGCATGTCCGGTGTATTGTTGCTGTCATCTCATCAGGTAAATGCACTGAAATTTTCAGTGTAATTGCATAAGAGTACATCCTGTAATTTTCCGTAATTACCGACAGAAATATCGATAATTTTATATGTATTGGGTTTTATTTTAAAAAAAACAAATGATAAAATTTCATTCATATTTCAATACATTTAAAGTGGAACCAATTGAAAATATCTGAAAATTGTTGTTTGTTGTTTTTTTTTCACATGAAACATTCTCGTGATATATTACATGTTTGAACATAAATGTGTTCTGTCAAATTGACATTTTATTACTCGTAGTATACAACAAGATGCTATGCCGTTTGTTAAAAGGGAGATTGCATACTTACTTTGTGATTATTTCCTCTTTTACTTAAAATTGGGCTATGGGTGTTTAGCAACATTTTTAATTCTATTTAGTCGAGTACACCCAACGATGATCGGGATTCAAACTATCAACTAAGTGGTGATAAACACTGATTGTACATGTAGATCACAGACACTAGACATTATGGCATACTCGCACCGTTATCCCACCATATACAAATGCCTATATCTTCCTCGCTTGTATTCAAGAGGATTGGGCAAGTGTGCGTTGTAGTGGATAATATGCCCCTATATATATAGTCAAGCTGAGAAAATAAAGGATCTATTATCCACTACAACGCCCAATCCTCTTGAATACAAGCGAGGAAGATATAGGTATTTGTATATGGTGGGATAACGGTGCGAGTATGCCGACATTATATCAATACAAATTCAATATAGTCAATGGTATGAACAAGGTGTATTGGCCAATATAAAGAGAAAATACTTCCAACGTAAAAATAGGCAAAGATGAAAACAAATCTGTTTATTATTCATATTTATATGCGAGCGTCAGCGATCTCTTTATGGTCAGGGGCGTAGCTGAGACTTAATAGTGTGCACGCCATAAGCATTGAGAGCGGGGTCTGGAAGGTTTTTTTTTCGACGAGATGCAAAATGGTGCGATCTGGTGTCATTTCAGGGTTTCATATAACATAGAACCAAGCACAATTTTCATGACTGATAGGACAACAATTTCCTAAAATTGTTCACAATCTACCCTTCGTGTCTTAACAGATACGAACATTTCCATTGTTTTATACAAGTCCACTTCAAAATCTTGGTGAATATGCATCAATACAAGGGGAGATAGCCTGTCATTCTTCATAGTCGACCTAACATAAGTTTTCAAACGTCTCGGTACACTAAATGACCTTTCAGCAGTAGCACTTGCTACTGACATGGTTAACAGAACACATAATAGAAGGATAGAGAACTGGATTTACAGAATCAAGAGTGGTACAAAGTGTTGTTGGCAAATCATTATGTTTTGTAATGACCCAGTGGGTTCGCCATCTGGCAACATCTCTCCTGAAATCCTCTAATGCCTGGTATGCCTCGTATAGTGTGGCGACATGATCATCAGTTATTTTGTCTACAGCACGGGGCAGTAGATACTGTGCATGGAAGCGGTTTTCCGATATAAGGAGACATGATTCAAGTTTTGTAATCAAATGGTCCAAAATGGATAGTGGATAGTACAAAGAAATTCGGCAATACTGTTTTTGGCGTTTCCGCGGGGTGATTGGCTCTGGTAGTCTGTTTACCACATTGCCTGGGCATACTTTCAGATATATATTTGGCTAATTTAAGTTTGGGATTCATGTAGACATGATATATCCAGGTATTGGTTTGTTTTATTGTGTTTAACGCCACTTTCAGCAATATTTCAACTATATCATGGCGACCAGTTTTAGTGTTGGAGGAAGCCAGAGTACCCGGAGAGAACCACCGACCATGGACAAGCAACTAGTAAACTTTTTCACTTGCGGCTGTGAGTCGAGTGCACCCCTCTTGTAAATTACAAAGCCGGGCTCGAACCCACGACGTATTCAGGGGCGGATCCAGGATTTCAAGTTAGGGGGCGCACTTAAAAAAAATCGCGCCGAGCGGAGGGAGGGGCGAAAAAATTTGGAGTATTTCGTGTGAAAAATCACGACTTTACGCAAAAAAGATCATATTTTTTCCAATTTTAGGGGGGCGCGCCGGTTGCGCCCCCTGGATCCGCCCCTGGTATTGGTGATAGGCTTGTATGTATGAGTTGTTAGGTAATCCAATTACCTAACTCATTGAACCACACAGGCCCCTTCTAGGTATTAGGGTGAGCTGTCACTGCAACTGGCCACTGAGCTTTCAGTTTCAATGTTTTGCGGAAGTGCTATATTAGAAGATTCTTCACTTGAAGCATCTTCATCCACAGTACGTTGTTTATCAGGGATATCTGGTAGATGCGTACTTGGTACGGATTTAGTGAAGAAATTGTCAATTGTTTGCCATCCAGGCTTTTCACGTTTTGACATGACGTTTTGTAAAGACGTTTTAAATCGGAAATGAATTATGAACACTATATATGAAATCGTTAATGGTGTAAATATAAATTCTCCTTTGTTCCTCCCATTATTTAACACGAACTTTATTTTAAAATTTGAAATCAATGCGGGGAAAGGCACGATATATTTTCATCCTCTAGATGACTACAGATTTTTCCAACACGGGTTCAGCGGGGTTAAAACGCCGTAATAGGAGAATAGGAAATGTACTTTAGCGTAACGTTTGCCTGTCAATTACCATGCATAGATCCTTTACTAAATAGTACGTCTTATCAGCGATATTTTAATTATACTGATTTAATTAGACTGTTAAAAGTAGTAATAAAAAGATCTTTTTTTTTAATTTTATTTCCCATTTTTTTTTAACCTGCTGATGTGCACGCCATGGCGTGACAGCGTATGTGCAGCTACGCCACTGATGGTATATCGGGGCCGGGACGACTTTTTTTTAGGACCGAATCTAATCGCATTGGGTTAATTTAAAATTTAAAATTATTTAACTAGCAAGACAGTGAAATATCTACTTTCCACTTGATTTGGCACACCAGTTTTATCTGGTTTTGTTTAGGGAGGTCCTACTTCAGAAATCTGCTCACTAATTATTATGTTTTCTTTTCATTGGATAAGTAAATTTCCTTGTTTGGTAATACTTGAAAAAATCTACTCACTATTCAGTATGTTTTTCTTTTCATTGGATATGTAAATTTCTTTGTTAAAAGTTTGTTATATTAGATGTGATTATTTGGCTGTTAGTATTATATTGAAAGTTTTGTTGGGACTTGTTTAAAAAACACCCACCCTTCCCATCCCTTAATTTATGTTTATATATATGTTGTAAAGAGAAAAAAAGACGCAACCAGTGACGTACAGACAGTTCCAATCTGTTTTAAAACAAACTATTACGTTATTAGGAAAACATTCAGAATGATGATTATTCCACCCATAGTTTCAGGAGAGGGGGTGCAACTTGGGCTTTTTCTGCTGAAGTACCAACGGAATTGATTCAATTATATGGTGACTGGAAAAGCGATGCATATAAACAATATTTAAAGTTTAATTTAGAAGATAGAATTTTTGTTGCCAATAAGATGAAAACGCATACTTTGAAAAAATTGAATTCATTAAAATTTTTCAGGAATATTTTATGAGAAAAGGGCCACATTATTGTCAGCATCTATTCCTAAATACGTCAGTGGGATACACGGTTGTACGATTCAGGCATTTCCAGGTGCCACTATAGGCAGGCTTGCTGAGCTCGTTTCCTCAGGCAGAGTTAATTTAAGTTCAGTACAATTTATTATAATTAATGTTGGTACTAATAATGTGTCTTCTCATCAGTCAGTTAACACTATTTTATCCTATTATGGAGATTTAATTTATAAATTGAAAAGAATGACTAGAGCTAAATTGATTTTTACATCGATCTTACCCAGACTTGTAGATCATAGAGATTCTGAATCTAAAGTTTGTAAAGTAAATGCTGAGCTAAAAAAAACTTTGTAAGAGAAAACATTTATTATATTGTAATTTATATAGAAGTTTTCTGTATAACAATTCACCAGATCCGACTTTATATGCTCCTAGTGATGGTCTTCATTTAAACTTTGCAGGAATAGATTTGTTAAGAAAGAAAATTATTAATATTATTAGGCATTTAAGTATATTAGATTGTTGTTTTGTGAGTCATGTTGAGTTTTACTGCATAAATCTTTTTTTCTCTTTTCAGGAAATAACATCCAGAACACGATGTTGTTTTCCGGTTTCCGGTCTGCTCAGTTTCTATACACATTCTGAGTGGAATGTACTTTCTTTCCATGATCTGCAAGTATTTTGGAAAGAAAGTTGTCCGTGAAGAGAGAAAGAAAGATATATAGCAGGAAGCTCTGCTTGTTTCATAATTTTTTGGCGGCCTGTATAGGCATGGCGGACTTTGTTGCCAAAAAAATTGTTATTTTTATATTATTTATAAAATTTGTGAAAATATTGATATTGCTTTATATATGTATATGTTTATATGGAATTTATTATTTCTGGCAATACAAGTTATACCTATTTGTGTGTTCTCATTTCACCCCTGGATAATTCAATCGAGTTGTCGTCCCTTACGAAATCTCAAAAGTTAACTTCCGCGTAGAAACAAAAATTCTTGTCAGTATGTCAGAAGAGATTTAATCAATTAAAAATTATCAATATAAGTAAAACAAGGTAACAAAATGACTTTAAAAAAATTCTAAGTACATATTTTATACCATAAAGAGCTCGCTAACGCTCGCATAATATGAAACAGGCACGGCCTAGAAGGCTCACGAATCTGAAAATTATCTGGTAATTTCACACTCATTTTTTTTTCAATTCAAATATTTTATTGTAAATAATTTACAAAAGGATTGAACGACAGGACATAAATATATAAATAGATATGAATTAAGTAGACATTGCCTGCCATGGTTATATAATTAAGCAGTGATTCATATGAAGACAATTTTCTTTAAAATTAATTTCAAT
>MJUT01004929.1:167843-183637 GCA_002080005.1 Gigantidas platifrons
GGCCATGTTGGATTTCCGATCTGCACCAAAATAACAAATTTAGTAGAGGACCTCCCAATGAACATTTCTGCCAAATTTGGTCCAAATCAGTTCAGTGGTTTCAAAGAAGAAGAAGAAAGTATGAAAAGTTTACAGACGCGGACGACGACAACGGACGGAAAGTGATGACAAAAGCTCACATGACCCTTTGGGTCAGGTGAGCTAAAAAGGGTGCACTCGACTCACAGCTGCAAGTGATAAAGTTTACCAGTTGCTTGCCCAGGGTCGGTGGTTCTCTCCGGGTACTCCGGCTTCCTCCATCACTAAAACTGGTCGCCATGATATAGCTGAAATATTGCTGAAAGTGGCATTAAACACCAAAATTCAAATTCATTCATTATTAAATACAATTGAAATTATTATTATTTGTTTTGATATTCCACATTTTCAACTGTTATTATTGTGCATAGTTAATCATTTTCATGTTTGAATATAGTTGCCAGAAGTGGTGCATGGTTGACTGGTTCTGTCATTCATTGATTCAAAAAGTTTCAATTTCGATGTCATGTGTCAACTTTTTGACCAATAACAAGGAGAATTTCTAAATGAAATAAACATATATAAGTTAATTACTGAAATATCAATACACATATTGCTATATGTGGTATATTGTACAAGAATGACAATACAATCAAATCTGGCCAACTCAAACTCAGTTATTGAATCAGTGAAAGTGAAGTTGTACTCCATTTGTTGCAGTTTATAATATAAGCTTTGTTTCTTCGTTTAACTTGATTACTAGGTCAATTAAAACTTAAATTGTTGATCCTACAATGTCATAATAACAATCAGCTCGATTGTATTAAAGACAGACATTGGTAAACCATTAATGAGGTATGGTATATTTATAAAAAAAAATCTCAATAAATGAAATTAAATAGAATACCAGTTCTTGTTGTATTTCTTCAATATGGTCATTGAGAAGATCATCCAGGATAGAATTAATAGTGTCAGAAACTTCGAGTCCCCCTACTGGAGCAGCTCCGGCCACTAACTCATTTACTCGAGCATCCATTGGTAATTGTTGTGAAAAACCCATATAACTGAAAGTAAAACAATAATTCTCTATTAATATATGACATGTGATAATATCACCAGGACATATAGCTTGGATCAAACTTGTATTATTGTATGGACAATTAGAGAAAACCCTGTCTCAACCAATCTTTGAATAAACCCGAATCATGTTTAAACCCAAGTTAAAATAAAGTCTTGAATGAAATCTTTGCTAATTTAACCTGTATATAAACTGAACACAACAGTTGGTCCCAATGGTGGTTTGGCTTAGACTAGTCTCACTATCCATGTATATTTTCATCAAAATTCTACCATATTTGACAAATTAAATTCAACCAGAGATCCCTTGTAGCCTGTAATTGGTCGCCTGACTCCAAATTTATAAAAGTGTCCAATGTTAAACTATAGTCCATAATTAATGCAATCTTGTATTCTAGATATTCACCAGAAACAAGTTTTGGAGAGATCCATTGATGACATTATCTCATTATTTATGTATATAACCATTTCAAGCAAACATTTATTCCCTCTGGGAAAAAGTCTTGTCTGAATAAGCATAATAATGAAACTAATTGTCTACATAAGCAAACAGACAATATCATCTCAAAGTATTGCAGTGTTATAAAAAAAAAATCACTTACTCTCCAACTAATTCTGCCATGGCTAATTTAACAGCTTCATGAGATAAGTCTGGTACCACTTCCTCTATTATCTGAGCACAAACAATCTGGGCTTGGTCATAGTATGGATGATTTGTTGGCTGAAGGTATAAATTGATTTATATAAATTAGTATCTGTATCCAAAATTACTTATTAGGTAAAAATGGACAATGAAAAAAAAAATACATATATATATACATTTTTCTGTTATAACAATATCTCTGAACTTTTTTTGTGTGGAAATTTACTCATGAAATTTAGTACATGTAGGTGCATTTTTTGTCCAAATTGATAGTAGTCTTATATATGTTTTGCCATTTTATGAATTTATACAGTTAAATAAATAAATATTGATGTATGATCATGTTAACCACCTAACACCTGGTTTTATAGCAGTGTTCCTATTACTAATAGAATATTGTCTTAAAACTGTGTTCTGTGTCCTATTCTCCAGGATATAGCATTTCCCTAATTTTCATCATGATGTGTTTCTTTTCATAGTTACCAGAACTATAGATATTTGTCACCTGCTCACATGTGTTCCTTTTTTGTTAATATGTGATCATTATTTCAACATCAATATATAACTTATATGTAATTCTTGATGGTTGATGGTTAATGGTGTTTAACGTCACTTTCAAGAATATTTCAGTTACATCGTGGCAGTCAGTTTTATTGGTGTAGGAGACCGGAGTACCCGGAGAAAACCACCAACCTGTCGCAAGTCACTGATAAATATTATCGCATAATGTTGCATTGAGTACATTTTGCCTGAGTGGGATTCGAACTCACAACGTTAGTGGTGATAGGCACTGATTACACAGGTAGTTGTAAATTCAACTATCAAATGATCACAACCACGATGGCTTCTATAATTCTTGATGAAATAAAGAAATTAATTATGATGCCTACATATTTCTTGGTTATAAATACATGTACTGACATGTGATAAGATTAGTCTCATTTGATTATTTCAGAAAATGAGGTATTATATGGTGACCATATTGCATAAAATACAATTAACTTTTCATATCTATTCAACTGTTGATTAAGCACAATAACAGTAATTTCTTTCGATAATTGCTGACATCAATCTAAGATTTTACTATCACAAATATCTGTTTACTGTTCAACAGAAAAACTAAATATTGACAATGGAAATCACTGATAGCTGTTGACAAGTATTAAATACGATACCCAATCTAGTTAAAATTAGATGTTTGTTGTATCTTTTCAAACAAAAAAATTTAGCGATACACTAACATCATCCCGTTTGTGGTAGAATGTCCTTTCTTTAATCTATTATTGTCCAATCATATGCAGCACAAGATTGAGTAGGCTAATCAATGATTGATCATTTGAAGATATGAATGCAGGCAAGGATGTTGTTAAATGTTAGTGTATGACCAACAAAAATACAACATTCATAGAATTTTAATTAGTATAGGATTAAACACTGTTTTTTAGGAAATTATCTATGTATAAACTCCAGCAACTCACTCACAAACTGAATAAAGTCCGAAGGACTTTGTGTAATGTTTGTGAGTGAGCTGCCGGAGTTTATACCTACATAATTTCCAAAAAACACAGTGTTTAATCCTAATAATTCTTATTCTTGGACATCGTGTTGTTTTCGACGTTAAATACTAATAATTCTTGGTGGATTATTTTTTTATATTCCTACGCCGTAACGCTACAAAAAAAGTAGTACAATAAACGGAAATTTTTGATTTATAAATTCCTTTCGAATGATGTAGAATAAGTGACGATATCCAATCAGATTACGAGTTATTGATAAATTCTAGTAAGAATAGAATTATATTGATATAATGCCCAAAATGGTAAACAATTTGTATGACGATATAAATATTTTCATTTGTCATATATTAATATTATTACAATGAATTTGGTTATGATTTATTATAGTATATCCAACAAATGTTTAATAATACACCAATGAAAATAGTTTAAAAAAAAACAAACTAGCAATCTACAAACACATTATTGTGACTAATAATTGAAATATATATAATTATCTAAAAAATATTTTACTGACAATAAAAAGTTCACTGCACACTCCTAAAACAGCTAAAACTAAAAAAAAAACAAATGCAATATATTTGAACAAAACATGTGATATTCATAAGTATGTAGACATTTCTTCGTGAAAAAAATTATATTATGTCCTAGGACTGAAATGAGCGTTGTAATTAACGTCATTTCATGTAAACTGTCTTATGTAAAAAAAACAAAAAACAAAAAAAAAACAATTGTAAACTATCTGACCTGACACCTAATAATAACAAGAAAAATTGATAAACAGTGAAATCTGTTGAATCCAAACGTCCTTTGAATCAACTTTTGTGTTCAGAATAGACAGGTGTTCAGTTTATACAGGTTAAATTAACAAAGATGTCCTACAAGTCTAGCTTATATGTAGGATTCCAGTTTATTCAGGGTTCAGTTTCACTGTATTTATCTCTTTGTACTTGTCAGACATATTCAAATTTAACTGACATTTGATTTAATGGACAATTTCAACTGTAGAATGGTGGGAATGATCCAATCTAAAATGACAACGGCCAATAATCATGATGTGAGTACATGTATGCACTTTTTTCTATTCAGAAAAAAGCATAAAAATAAATGTTTTTTTTTAAAGATCTAAAATTGGTTGTCATGAATACAACATTTAAAAAAATCATCAAATAAGTGAATTAGATTAGATTTACCCATTTTAAATGGAATGGTTGACTCAATGTCTTATTTGTAAAAAAAAATTTATAATATTACTGAAATCATTTATCATCAGTTTGCTCAAATATAAACCGTAAAATATTTGCATGATTCCTCAAAATATGTTCTGTACAAACAAGACATGGGTCACAATTTGTGTAAAATTTTAATTTACATTTGAATAATCTCATTTTTCATGATATCAAAAAAAGACCATATATAAAAAACTGAGACACACACACACACACTATACTATATATACTAGGCATTCCCATAGGTCAATAATACAGATATCCTGTCTCCAACTATGTATACTTCAATACCTAAGCAAAATGTGTAATAAAATATGTAAAAAAAAATGTGTAAGAAAATACCTTTCCATGTTCCACCTTCTAAGACTATAGAGTAAGCATGCAGACAAGACAAGGTATAAATAGTTAGTGAGTCAAAGTGATATAAGATATAGTATAGGTAGTGTATTAGTATGAGAGAGACGGGTTAGTTACAAACCAGTTTGTTTAAGTCAGTAAGTGTCTCTATTAGCATATCAGGAATGATCTCCTCCAAGCTGTCATTAATAAACCACTTAACAAAGCTCTCAGCAAAGAGAGGGTGATCATTGTAGTAAAATAAGGAAAGCAATTCCTGTCAAAAACAATTAGAAAATGCATGGAAAGCAATTCCTGTCAAAACAATAACAGTATACAACACCAATTAGAAAATGTATGGAAAGCAGATCATGCTATTAATGTTAACATATATGAAAAAATGGTTAGCTTCAGAAAATAATCTTGAGTTTTAGATTTTAAGGTTGAGTGCAGTTCTTGCTGTTGATTTTCATTCAGATCATCTAGTGCTTTTAAAACAAATGTGTTTTGAATATGATATAGAAAGTTTGAAGAAGAAAGATAAAATCCAGAAAAGGGTTCCTTTTCATTCAGAATCTTTTGACAAACTTGACAGTGAATGCCTATAATTAGCACATAAAAAATTATCATATTAATATAGAATTTGAATTTGACATATTGACATGGACAAAATTACCAATTATTTCAAAAAAAAAGCTCATAACTGGTACTTCTTACTCTACTCATCTAAGTCTGTAACATTTTTATTTCATTTGTTTTCCCAGTTATTTTTTAAGCATTCCGAATAAAAAAAAAGAACTTTATTTTCTAAGAATTTAATGCTAACACCTTCTATAAATAGCTCATTAAATATAGTTAAAATTAGCAATAAACTGCAACATCTAGCATGTAGAATTTTAAATTAACAATCAGTAGCTGACTAAATGACAATTCTTAATACGCTGGACCTATGTACAAAAACACATTGCTTTCATCTATGAAATATATTGTCTAAGGCTGAATCTTTGTTATTTGTAAATTTTACATACTTCAACAAAATAATTTTTGGGACATTACAACAAATTCAACATAATACTAATACAGCTTAACTTCAATTTAGTTTTACATCTGATCGGTGATAGTACAGTACATGTACATCTGAATGTAAATAACCAAGGTTCAACTATAGACACAAAGACAGAAAAATGTAACAGATTTTAATAACCATCTATAATGTATTAATTTAAAGACCAACACCAATGTTAATTGTTATTTAAAACCAATATATAACAAGAAAATCATGTTAAACGTGAATTTCTCTTACAACTTTCCATATTCAGACAAGGATTAACCAACAAAAACTTATTTTTACCTTATAATAGGAATTTTAAATTCAAACATAAATTCAGAATAGTCATGACAAATTAATTTGCTTGATTTACCAGATTTAAATTAATGGAAAATGCTTCCCATTATTTCAAACAAGAAACTGAGCTAAAATATCTCATACTTGGTAATGGTACAGGAAGTTTTAATTATTAGATAATATATGTGATGTTTCAGAAGTAAGATAGCACAATGGAGGACATGCAAATAGGTTGATATGCAAACTGAAAAATTATGATTTCTCAAGTTATGTTGTAATTACATTCATAGCTTTAGAATCTAATGGATCATGGGTAATTTTCTAAAACAGTATATCAACATTTCAGTTACCTTTCATGTCATTGGTCAATGTGTGATTGGTTAGAATAATTTCAACCAATGGTATTAATGGTATGGAAGGAAGTCACATTTAATTTAAAAAAAAGTGTTTATCCATTGAAACATAAAATTATGATTGCTGTGAAAATAACAACAGTCTGGATAAAATCATAAATTAAATACCCAAAGATCCATCAACTTTTGACACAACTCAATCTTACATTTTGTCTATAAATAAACAGATGAAAATACTATTGGAACAAAATCTTGCCAATAGGTACAGTAACAGCAAAGGAAAAGCTCTGGAAGAATCAACCATCACTAAAACTCACCTCCTCGAACATTTAGATTGATTTGTGTCAGTCAGTTATTAATGGAACATACAGTATCTAACATAGTTATAATCAGACTGAAGATACCAATCATACACTCTTGAAAATGAAATCATTCTGAATAGGTCAGATTCTTTTACTTCTGAAACATATTAGGTCACCATTTAACAAAATGGTAGTTTACCCAAACCCAACCCATGGATGTTGGACATTGGTATGTAGATAGGCATATTTATTTTCTTTCTACTAAAATGTGTTAAAATTTGAAATAAGATACCTTATCACTATGAAACTAGGAAATATCCATAAATTAAAAAAAATATGCTTTTAGAGAAAAAAAATTGAGTAGGTACCTTTTATTCTGGTAAGATGATTGATTGATTTATTGTGTTTAATGCCACTTTCAGCTATATAATGGCGATATTCTGGTAGGATGCATTTAGGCAAACACACAATTGATTAATTCATGACCTCAAATATAAAACATGTCATAAACATACCATATGATTGAACATAACAAGACTATATTTTGATGTTAAGGTATCATGTTTATACCATTACAACATCTCTTTTCTTTTATTTAAATACTATACATACTGGTTCATCCTGGTACTTTCTGCCAACTACATCGTCTATATTTTCTGGTGTATATGGCGACGGTTGAGGTTCAATATACTACAAATTACAAGTCAAACATGAAATTTAATATCAAAATAACATATCCCCGGTACCCTATTATGTTGAGGTTCAATGTACTACAAATTACAAGTCAAACATGAAATTTAATATCAAAATAACATACCCCCGATACCCTATTATGTTGAGGTTCAATGTACTACAAATTACAAGTTAAGCATGAAATTTAATATCAATATAACATACCCCCGGTATCCTATTATGTTGAGGTTCAATGTAATACAAATTACAAGTTAAACATGAAATTTAATATCAAAATAACATACCCCCGGTACCCTATTATGTTGAAGTTCAATGTACTACAAATTACAAGTTAAACATGAAATTTAATATCAAAATAACATATCCCCGGTACCCTATTATGTTGAAGTTCAATGTACTACAAATTACAAGTTAAACATGAAATTTAATATCAAAATAACATACCCCCGGTACCCTATTATGTTGAGGTTTAATGTACTACAAATTACAAGTCAAACATTAAATTTAATATCAAAATAACATACTCCTGGTACCCTATTATGTTGAGGTTCAATGTACTACAAATTACAAGTTAAACATGAAAATTACAAACAATATAATAATACATACAGATTAATACATGGGCATTTCCATATTGGCCTGGTTATCACCCCGAGACCCCAATATGGGTCGAGGGATGATAACCAGGCCAATATGGAAATGCCCATGTATTAAACTATTTATTACATACTTCCGACATCTAGAAAAGAGACACCCATGTTGGCCTGAGACGAAGTCAAGGCCCATATTGGCACGGGCATCGATATGGAAATGATCTTGTAGTAATCCAATAACCGGTTATTTTCCCGGGGTGTGAAAATATGGACAGTTTACTTCCGGTCATATTGGTCATACAAAAATGCCTTTATTTCACTTAAGTATGTAATAAACCCCGTTATATTAACATCAAAGAAAATACAGAAGAATTTCTTTTATATTTCAAATAATGGAAATGGATTTCAAAGTTAAAGTCACATAAAAAAATTTTCTCGCTCATCAAATATTGCCCCTCAGGTTTTCTCAGGCTTTTTCTGAAATCTCAAAATTTTTTGTATCAGAATACAATGGCATGGCATGAATCTGCTAGCGAAATATGAGGTGGACTGTTTTTATGCAGCATGCATCCTGAACCTGGCAATAATTTCAAATGAAAGAAAGATTTAATCTAATAACAATGGAAACAACAATAATGAAACCATTTAACTCTAAGGTTTGGTTAGGTTTATGGTGCTTAACACCACTTTAACAGTATTTCAGTTATATCGTGGTGGTCAGTTTTATTGGTGGAGGAAACTGGAGTACCCGGAGAAAACCACCCACCTGTCGCAAGTCACTAACAACCTTCATCACATAATGTTGTATCAAGTACACCTTGCCCGAGTCAAACTCACAATGTTAGTGGTGATAGGCAGTGATTGCATAGGTAGTTGTAAATCCATCTACCATACGATCATTACGAAGACCCCCATTAAACTTTAAAGAATATTTTTTTCTTTCAATATAAATACCGGTATATGGAGACAATGTTTGTAAGATCAACATATTAAATAATAAATAATGTTTAATATATCCGGTAATACCTTGTATCTTCTGAGTACATCATTTTTATCAGGATCAAATATTTCAACCCTTCGTCTATGTGTACGGTTCTCTTGAGTGTAGTCATTATATACAGGAAGTGAATGATGCAGTCTGGGACTTTTCTGATGTTTAGAATTCCTGCCACCTTGAGGCTGCGAATAGTGCACATTTGGTTCTTTATTATGTGTCCTTTTAGCCCTTTTGTCTCGAGCTTTTTTACTTTTGTAGCCATACTGTGGTGGTGGTGGATAATAAATTGGAAAAGGAGCTCCAAACACTACTTGAGGTGGAGGCTGTCCAAGTTGAGGAGGTTGATATGCTGGGTATCCATAGGCAGGATATGGGTAATGCTGAGGCATGTAATAATTTTGTTCACCACCTGAGTCATCCTCACTTTCTTCTCCCCAGCTGTCATAATCTGGTGTTCTAAATATACAAGAAAATAATTCTTATTTTTTAACCATTTTTTGGGGGTATTAAATTTGGTATTAAACCTTTATTTCAGATTATTTGATAATAACACTGTCTATCTACCTACCTACTTCAAAAACTGTAAGTCAGATTATAGGAAACAATATTTTTAAGGATATTTCTATTAGAAAATTGAAACTTGATAATTTTATGTTCTAAAATGCATCTTTATTGGAAATTGTTAACTATATTTAGATGCATATTTAATAAAACCCCATGAATCACTCCATACTAGCTAGTAGTCAGTTAACTAGAAGCATTCCTTAACCCTGCTTTTGCATGTATGTGGTCTTTAGGAGTGGAAGTGAATCTGTGAAGGTTTTTATCATTTGTTTAACGGGTATATATGTATTGCAGTTGGAGATCCAGTAGTCAATATGGTTGGTTAGGATCCCAATAACTGATTTAATCCCGCCACCTTTTGTGTCTGTCCTAAGCCAGACCTGGATTTCCAGCATCATTTGTCATGATCTTTTTTGTTGATGTCGTGTTGAGGCGAGATGTGATTGTCCATGGTATTGGCAGAATTGTTGACCATCGCTGTTTAAACTTTCTTTTCATGACAGAAGAAAACTGTTGATTTCTTATAATTACATTACTTCCGTTTTTCATTGAAATGTTACAATATGATTGGTTATGAACTGGTCACATGATTATAAAAGAGATGTTTCACATCCCAATGAAACTCAAACCCTAACTTGCACGTGTCTCCATGACAACGTCAGATGTAAACAATCAATGGCGTAGTAATTTCCAACAGCAAATAATCTAACACAAATAAAATTGCACGTGTCTCCATGACAACGTCAGATGTAAACAATCAATGGCGTAGTAATTTCCAACAGCAAATAATCTAACACAAATAAAATTCACAATGAAAAATTCAACTATATTAAATTTTGGTGTGATTTAAATATAATTATAAGAATTGAATGTATTTTTTTTGTAGTTTTATAGGCATGTAAAAACGTGGACCGAGGCACATTTTTTGCATGAAGCGCTAGCACACTTCATTCAAAATGTGTTTCAGTCCACGCTTTTACATGCCAATAAAACTACAATAAAATGCATTCAATTCTTAAATAAATAAATCATAAGACCCTTTAAATAAGATACAAAAAATAAGATGTTACTGTACTATTGCATGGAAATTTGATGTTCAAGTACTGTGAGCATTGCACATACATGTTTTAAATGATCATGAAATGAAAATATATTTAATAGTCAACAGAACAATTTCTGGGACCCTGAAAACAAAGCTTATTATTACTGCATGGTCTATTATAAACATTAAATATATATTCCTGTGATAATTTTAAGACACCTACATACTACTTCTTTCTGTAAACTTACTGATGAGTACGTTTCTGGACAGGGGGAACAACTCCATATTTGTTTCCTCTTAAGGTACCCTTATTTCTTATTCTGTCATGCTCTGGTGGAGTATCAATCCTGAAAATGTACATTATTTTTAAAAATAAAATAGAAATAAATATGGATGTAAATGACCAAAACAGAAGCATTTTACATCTGGAAACAAATTATAATATAGGTACAACACTTTAATTGTTGTTCATCAATTAACAGATTAGTAGAAATATGTACAGTAAGTCCCTCTCTTATAAGGCAATTGTCATTAAAGGTCACCACTCTTATCAGGCCAGATTTCTGTAGCACTGAGATAGTAAAATAATACTAAATTGTGTCCCTTAAGAGAAGTCACACCTCATATAATAAGACCACTTTTTTATTGAAGAAGAGATGGCCTTGTAAGAGGATTTTTGGCATTATGATCACATAGCAGAAAATTTATTTTTGTTCATTTTGTATTCAGAAATATATCTTAAAATGCAGACACTTGAAATAACTACTGGTAGACAAAGTTTAAACAACAGACTATAAAGAAATCCTTCATCGGAACATAAATATTTCGCATATACTAGTAATTAAAAGACATATACAATAGATAATATTGAATGTTGCTTCAGATATGTACATGTACTACACAATCAAAAAGTTAACCAAATACAATAGTCTCTTATAATGCCACCCTTACTGCAATGAAAAAGTGGCCTGATATGAGGGTGGTCTCTCTTGAGGGATCCTTTAGCATCTGAAATCTGGTGTGATATTATGAATGGTCTTTAGTGGGTGTGGCTTTATAAGAGGGGGACTACTGTCAAGTGTAAGACAGTTATAATTTTCACAAAATATAAGTCATATTATATTAAATACAATGTCATTAATATAAAAACAAGAAATGTGTGCATCACAAAATACGCCCGTCTACATAAATTATCAAACGGTATAATGGTAATGACCCCAAAATAAATAGGGTTCTTCCCCTTCCACACAGGAATCATGTGGCCAAGTTTGGTAAAGATCCAATATACAGAGCTAAAGTTATCATGTGGAAATGACCCTGTTGTCAAAAATTCTATTTATAGTAATGGTGACCTTGACCTTTGACCTAATGCCTTAAAATAAATAGGATTCTTTCCCTTCCACAAGGGAATCATGTGGCCAAGTTTGGTAAAGATCCAATATACAGAACTAAAGTTATTGTGCGGAAACCTGTGTGGACGCCCACCTACCTGCCATACCAAATCACATAATATGGCCCGTCTCGAGACGGGCGTATAAAAAGTAATATCTAAAAAAAAAAAATATATAAAAAGAACAAGAATTCTGAGAGTATTGCGCATAGCAATACATTGTCCCCTACCGGCCACAAAAATCAGAGGACCTAAAATATTAGAAGTATCACCTTGCAGTGACTAGATTTTAAATTACAAGTTCAAGGGCCAAAACTCTGGCAAAAATAATTCAAAAAGACAGAAATTTGAATTTTATCTTAACTTTTACAGGCAAAAATAATTCAAAAAGACAGAACTTTGAATTTTATCTGGACTTAACTAGATATAGCTATAAATCAGCAAATATCGACTCAATAATATCTCAAATCACTTCCAAAAACAGTCTTGACTAGTAATTGATGTGGAATGACAGACAGATAGCAGTTGAGGAAACCAATTACAAAGCAAATAATATATTACATGCATTACATTTTTACATATTTTTGTGACTGCCATCAGTGGTAGAGTTAAATGTTGGAGGTATACCTTACATCACTAGACTAGAAACACTGAGAAGGTATCCACAATCAATGCTTTGAGCAATGTTCAGTAGGAGGCACAAAATTGAGCAAAGCAAGCATTGTAACTCATCTAGAAATAGCTATATACCAAATATCAAGTCAATATCTCGAAGGATGTAAAAAAAATCCGGACAACTTAAAATAGAGAACAAAAAATACAAGTTCAGGGGCCATAACTCAGCCAAAAATCATTCGACCAGAACGAAATTCGAACTTAAACTGTAACTCATCTAGATATAACCACATACCAAATATCAAGTCAATATCTCAAAGGACGTAAAAAAAAAAGTCCAGACAACTTAAAATTTGAACAAAAAATACAAGTTCAAGGGCCATAATTCAGCCAAAAATCATTCCACCGGAACGAAATTTGAACTTAAACTGTAACTCATCTAGATATAGCCACATACCAAATATCAAGTCAATATATCAAAGGACTTCCAAAAAAAAGTTCAGACAACTTAAAATTTTAATGTGACGGACGGACGGACAGGGGACTAAAAACCCAGAAATGTTAACATTCAAAACATAGCATCATTATTCATTCAAGAGTTATTTCAATTGAAGCAATTAATTCCTTAACATAGAAACTTATAAACACCTGTGTAAGTACGCAGGAGATGTAGCATTTCTATATTTGCCATATGGTGAATGAGACCGTCTTCCAACATCTTTCTGATTTTTATTGGGCGAGTATCTGTTGGGTGGTGTTCCTCTTTGTGGGGAGTATCTGTTAGCGGGTGTTTCTCTTTGTGGGGAGTATCTGTTAGGGGGTGTTTCTCTTTGTTTGGAATATCTTCTGGGTGGTGTTTCACTAACACGAGACTGCAATCTTCTTAAACTGAAAAACAAAATTATATTATAAACAAAATGTACATTGTGTATACACAGGGAAGAGATTATGGTATGATGCTGAAATAATGTTAAACGATTTAAAGAAATATGAGCTTGAAATGTTACATGTATCTTTAAAGGTAGGAACTGCAATATCTACTATTTGACGCTGAAGATGTTTTTATCCATTTTTTTTTCTTTGCCCTTAAACAAACTTTAATTATTTAGAAAACATACTCCTGCTGTCAGATTTTAGTTTCATTGTCTGCATTGACATTATAAATGTAAATATTGAAGTTATACCCACCGAGCAACAAGCACTTTATGTTTTATTTAAATTGACTGTCCAAAACATGATTTATTAATAAGAATGTGTTGTTTTCAATGCCACTGTTTTGAAACGGAAATGAAATACTTGGTTTTTAATTTAGTAAATCAAACATAAATGACCATTTTCTCGTGTTTATATGATAAGCTTTGAATCTGGATGCTCTATTGAGATATTAATATTTTGTGTTACACCGCTTAAAACCCGGTAATAACAGGACATAAGGAATGAGTGAATGATTTTTCAGCTATATCATGGCGAGAACAAGTTAATTTTCAATGAGATGATGATGATCAGGTCCACTTTGTTCTAGACCAACAGGCTGAGTTGGATTTTTATAATGTTAGCTCACTGAAACAACATGTCGCTCCATTCGGACACATTATTCTGATTCCGAGCCGACCAGTCTTTGCTCTTTCTCCTTAATTCTGCATGCTTAGCAGAGAAGTGAGAAATAGCAATTTTTTAGTCTTTGATTATTATTAACTCGAAACCTCGATCAACCGCACTGGATGCGAGCAAACTAACCATTACACCACTGATGTGGTTGAGGACATAAGGAGGATAAATGGTTATGTTTTACAGAGGTGTCCGGTGTTATCACGCACCTATGGGTTCAGTGGTTAATTTCTCTGCTTACCAACATTTTATTGAACTAATTTAAAATCATCCTCAAATACTTTGAAGTATTATATTGATGGTGCTTATCCGGATTCCGCTACAATTTTTAAAATTCAGTGAAAATGAAGAGTAAACAAACCAACCCTCGATTTTTGACAAATGTTACAACATCCGGTGATATTGCACATGCATACTTTGGATGGTTCTTAAAATGAATATAGGAAAGATTTTATTTTCAAAGTTTTCGAAATTGAAGAATATACATAGTCCTTCAAAATAAGCTCAAATTTGATTGATGTGATTTATTTTGTTTAACGCCACTTTCAGCTATATCATGGCGACCAGTTTTAGTGGTGGAAGAAGCTGGAGTACCCGGAGAAAATCAACAACCATAGGCAAACAACTGGTAAACTTTATCACTTGCAGCTGTGAGTCGAGTGCACCCTTTTTTGTAATTTACAAAGTTGGGCGCGAACCCACACTGTATTGGTGATAGGCTTGTACGAGTTGTTAGGTAATCCAAATACCCAACTCACTGAGCCACATGGGCCCTAGCTCAAATTTGAAAACATTTAATATCTTTTAATATACTTATAGTTAATATTCACACTGCAGTAGTCTCGATCTTAACTTTTCCAATGATTTTGCTTTAGACATCACAGGCACTCGTTTCATATATATATTTGTTTACTATCTACGTCTATCCATAAAGAAAGGTCCTTATTAATTGGTTTCACGTCAGTTGCCTCAGTTCACAGTCGAAAAAACTGTTTTAGAATTTCTTTAATGAGCTAATATTATTCTCTACTTTAAATATGATCATTTTTCTACAACATGGTAACAGTATGACATGCCTATCTTGGTTGCCAATTATCTACGTCAGAACTCATCATATAATCCAACTTGAAATACACAAAAACACCTCATATTTTTTCGGCTATACCGATCCAGCAGTGAATTTAAAAAAAACAATAAAGTCGCCTGTAAAAAATACATGACATGTTTTCTTGTTTTGAATGTGTCAAATATCAATATTAGTGGTAATAAAGTCCACAAATTTGTTGACAATAGCATAAATTAAAATAAATACAACCAAGGATTCCAAGTTTATTTTTGGATATTTCGATTGACCAATTAGAGCACTCCATCCTATTCACTGCTGGATCGGTATAGCTGAAAAAATGAGGCGTTTTTGTGTATTTCAAGTTGGATTATATAATGAGCTCTGACGTAGAGGTAACAAGACAGTT
>MJUT01004929.1:197951-210589 GCA_002080005.1 Gigantidas platifrons
ATGGGTGTCTCGGGATGATAACCAGGCCAATATGGAAACGCCCATGTATTAATCTGTATATATTACCTGGACAATTAGACACTCAGTATAATAATAATAATATTAATGTGGTCTTGTCCAGGTAATATGCCAAAATATTACCCAGGTCTGAGAGACATATTACCCGACCCGAATATTACCCTCCCCTTAGGGCAGTCTATAAATCACGATAATGCCCTATACATAAGTAACTATTATTTTTATTTCATTGAAGGAAATAAGACTTTATAAATAATTTTGCTCATTTTGGTACATTGACAACTGCACGATCTCCGTTGCGTTTTAAAAAGGGGATGCAACTCTAAAACGTCGAGCGGTCATTGACATGATAATGCCCGCGGGCATTATCATGTTAATGACTGGTAGATTTCTTTAACGCAGATTAATGCATGACACATGACCATGTCTACACCAATGAAAAAGTGGAATTGAGAACTGATATGAAATAATGCATAATAATATATAGCAAAATCGGAGTATAACTCACAATTTTTTGGCTGGTCACCTACAAATACGATCTTTCGTCACACATAAGTCGCACCCTTAAATAAGACGCCTCTTATTTTCTTCTGGAAAAAATAGCATCTTATTTAAAGAAAAATATGGTAGTTATTTTCTACTTCTAATAGTCTTCAAATTGTATATAAAAAAAATTGAGTTGTCAGATTTAGCATAGTTAATGATATGTTTAATAATTTGTACACATCTGATAACAGAAAAGAAATACAATGTATATTGAATTCAACTCTGTATTCATAACTTCTAACATTGTTCACATAAAAATAAATCACATCAAGCAACAGAAAAAAAAAAAAAAAATTGAAAAAAAAAGCCTAAATATTTTTTATAGACTGGTCCAGTGATTACCATGCCTGTGCCATCAAGTTATAATGATATAACACAAGAGAAATCTTTAAGAGATTTTACAGGATGGGTCTGGTATGATAGAGAGTTCTTTATACCATCAACATGGAATGACAAACGAGTGGTCATTAGGATAGATAGTGCAAGATATTATGCTAAGTTGGTAAGTTTGTATGCTATGCACTTTGCCAGCAGTTTTAGATAATTTGGTTAGTTAATAAACCATGTGCACACATCTGACTTGTTTCTTAAAATATACTTTTTATTAGTTACTTCCCTTTAAGGCAGAAAAAAAGTTCCTTTTTATTCAAAGTTAAATGAAAATAACATAATAAAATTTGTAGATAATTGAATCTTGTCAAAAATCAGAGGATAATTTTACAGCATCTATAAAATAAATTCACAAGATGTTATAACATAAAAAAATTTGTACAGATTATGGGTCTGATTGATTGATTGATTGATTGATTGATTGATTGGTGTTTAATGCCAACTTTAGCAATATGAACAAATTGTATTATTAACTTATAGGTGTCTTAAGTTTATTTTATAGATGCTGTAAACTTATCCTCTGATATTTGACAAGGTTCAATATTCTACAAAGTTTAAGAAAATTATACTCCCAATTCTTTGTTCTTTCTGTTGCTCTTGCAAGAACTGATATGATTTTGTCTGTCATAAGGGAAATAACTTTTGAAGGTATGCATTTTAGGATTAAATCAGTAATGTGCAAAATGTATATTGGATGATATCTCTTATAAGTTATCACAGATACAGGGCTAACAAATAAATCATGAATATAGGTAAAGAAATATTATCAAACATAAATATCATCAGGGCACTTGCCATTAAAACAGAATACAAAGAATGGAACGATAACATGGCTTCCTTTTTGAAATTGAGATGGGACACCTGTGTTCTGCCATTTATCTTATATTTCAGTGGGTGAATTCAGTATTCCTGAACATGAGATGGGGCACATGTCATTTATCTTATATTTCAGTGGATGAATTCAGTATTCCTGAACATGAGATGGGGCATCTGTCATTTATTATATATTTCAGTGGGTGAATTCAGTATTCCTTGTTGAACATGAGATGGGGCACCTGCCATTTGAAGCAGAAATCCAGGATATTGTGAAATACGGATCTTTTAACTTTGTAACAGTAGCTGTGAATAATACATTGACACCTCACACACTACCACCTGGGAGAATAACGTACAAGACTGGAAAGTAAGTATAAAGTATGTCCGTCTCCATAGTAACACTATTAACATCTCAAACACTGCCTTGCATACATTTGTAGCTATTAAGGAGAAAGAATTTACAAGACTGGAAAGTTAGTGTAAAGACTATTTGTCCATATTTAGTAACACTTTTACACCTCAAATACTACATTGTATAGCTACTCAGATAATAACTTATCAGACTAGAAAATAAGTGTAAACATTGATTGAATGAATAGCATTTAATGACAAATTTAGCAGTATTTCAGCTATAAATAAGGGTAATAACAAAATTACCGAGCACAGAGCAATCTTCCAAAGGGAAATTCAAAACTCATAAATCAATAAACAGACAAAATCAGTCAACAACCGGGAAACTGGAATATATATCATGGCATTAAATATAAAGAATCTTTGTCTTAATATATAGTAACACTTTAACATCTTAGACACTACCTTGTATAGCAACTGAGGAAAAAATCAAGACTTGAAAGAAAGCACTGGTATAAAGAATATCTGTCTATGAATATGTGCAGAAGTAACACTTTAAATTGGTGTTGTATATAGAATAACGGAAGTTATGATATTATCGCTAGTATCACAGCGAGTCTGATATGGTGTCCGATCGTTATCATTATCAGTCAAGCAATTCATACTGAAAATATCCCTCAGTGAGATCAAAGGAAAAATTACAGTCCAACACACATACTGTAAATTCAGAAATTTATGTGTGCATTTATTATATTGTGAATCACTGACGAGCACCCAGAATGCGAGTTTTAATTAATGCGATTTCATTTTATGTTCTAATAGAACATTACTTCCAAAGATAAAAATGTGTGTTTTTATTAATGTGATGAACGACCTGTCACAATATTCACATTAATAAAAACATCGCAATAATTTCTGAATTTACAGTACTGTAAATTCGGAAATTATTGCGTTCATTTATTATTGCGATCTTCGAAAATTTTCACAGATTGCAATTTTTATTATTGCGAAGCATAAGTCCTCTAGTACAAATGGATACATATGATTCTGAAATACGAGGTTGAATTATTGTGATTTCACTTCAGTCGCATTTTTCGCAGTAATAAAAACATCGCAGTAATTTCTGAATTTACAGTATTCTATTCTTGTGTATAAAATACACGGTACAATGTACATTTGTACTTTAAATTTTTGCTTGATAATTTGTTTTTTCAGCTATCCACCTAATTTTTTCATCCAGGAATTAAATTTTGGATTTTTTAATTATGCTGGATTAGACAGACAAGTACACCTGTACACAACACCAACAATATATGTTTCTGATGTACACATTGTCACAGATTTTACTGAGAATCAAGGTATATACAGGTATTAATGATACATGTTGTTATTATGGCAGATACAATGTAATGTGAAATATAGAATAATGACAATTATGAAGGTATAGACAGACATAAATATGATTTGCTGTAATTTTGCTATCTCACAAATTAGTAGTTCTATAGCGTTAACTTAAGGTTTACTCAATTGTTGAATTGAGATATTAAATATTAAATATTAACAGTGATGGCTGACAATGGGGGGATTTGTGCCTATCACCACTAATGTTGTGAGTTGGAACCCCATTCATGACGAGGTGTATTCGATACAACATTATGTGATAAAGTTTGTCAGTGACTTGCAACAGGTCGGTGATTTTCTAGGTCCTCTAGTTTCCTCCATCAATAAAACTGACCGTCACGATATTACTAAAATGTTGTTGAAAATGATGTTCAGCACCATAAACCAACCAACCAACCAAACCAACCTAAAGATAAATGATCTGATGGAGATCAAGATGCTGGGTTAGAGAAAATGTGCTGTGTTTAATGATTGATTGACTTTACCGTAATTCAAATACTGTGATAGTTAAAGATCAGAATGTAGAAACAGAAGTCACTTCTGACTGTTATCTGACATCATCAAAGATTTATTATTGTGATGAATTATTTAAAACTTTTGGATGAATTTAGGAGTTATGGTGTTTAATGCCACTTTCCTCAACAATATTTCAGTTATATCGTGGCGGTCAGTTTTATTGACGGAGAAAACCACAGATCTGTCGCAAGTCACTGACAAACTTTATCACATAATGTTGTATCAAGTACACCTTGCCAGAGCGGGATTCGAACTCACAACTTCAGTGGTGATAGGCACTGATTGCATAGGTAGTTGTAAATCCAACTATCATATGACCACGACCATGATGGCCCCTGGATGAATTTAAGCTGTCTGTAGCATGTTCAAACATTGATTATTAGTGTCAAAAGGTTTTTGACAAACCTGTTTATAATAATAAAAAAATAAAACCCTATTTTAAGTTACATTTGACTGAATCTTAATTATTTGCTAAATACATGTTCAGTTTCATTACTAACATGCTGACAACACATTTAATGTACAAGTTTCATTGTAGAATAAGACTGCATGGGTGGTAGAATGGTAAACATGCTCGCCTTGACTACTGTAGATCATTGGTTTGATTTTTGATTTTTGGTGTTTAATGCCACTTTCAGCAATATTTCAGCTATATCATGGCGACCAGTTTTAGTGGTGGAAGAAGCTGGAGTACCTGGAGAGAACCACTGACCATGGGCAAGCAACTGGTAAACTTTATCATTTGCGGCTGCGAGTCGAGTGCACCCTTATTGTAATTTACAAAGCCAGGCACAAACCCATGGCGTATTGGTGATAGGCTTTTATGAGTTGTTAGGTAATCCAACTACCTAACTCATTGAGCCACCCAGGCCCTTTGTAGATCATCGGGGTCAAGCCCGGTCAGGTAACACCAAGTACTATAAGATTGGTATTTTCTGCTTCTCCTCTAAGCACACAACATTAAGGGGTAAGAACAAATACTGGTTGGCACAGAATCAGGAAAATGTGTCAGAGTGGAGGAACATGTCTATTTGCAGCTTATTGTTTCAGTTAGCTCTCACACTATACAAATCCAGCTAAGTGTGTTGCTATAGACTTTGATAATGATTTTATTTTATCTTTTAGGTTCATATACAGGTAGAGTCAGTTGGATTATTACAACAAATTCAGAGAAGGCTAAAGTGCAAGTAGAAGTTGTTGATGCCAATGGTGTAGTGGTTGCTATAGGAGATGGGGTCAAAGGTCAAGTTGGAGTTCAGAATGTAAAATTATGGTGGCCTTATTCAATGGTTAAAACAGGAGCTGCATATATGTATACACTTAAAGTAAATATAAAGAACAACTTTTTGTTATATGTATTTTGTCTGTTTTTGTTTTTGTTTTTGTCCTATAGACCTTTAGCACATTCCTGATTTAATTCTAAAATTATACTTTTTTGCATGTTTTTATAGGAGTTATTACCCTTTCAGGGTTTGAAATTAGCGGTCGACGACTTGCCATTTGCGAGTCAATTTCAGTGTGGGCCCTTAAAAGTCTCATCTCAGTCGTCCACTTGGTGAGTGAAAATTAGAAAAAATTAAATAGTGTAAATCTATATATAATAATTCCTGTTCAACAAGATCGAAATCCGAAAAATATTGACATTTCCATTGATCGATTTTAAGTCCCGATTTTTTGTTTTGATATTAAACTGATATCCGCTTATATTACGCTTCGCTCTATGAACTTAGAGTAACGAAGTGTAGTAGCCCGGGAACCAGCTTATTTTGATGTATGCGAATCCTATCTCCAGTTAAGGAAATTTACGGCTGTTCTATTTAACACCTCCGTATAAGGATGTCAATTTTTGCATTCATTTGGCGTCATTTAAGGATTGAAATAAAGAATTTAGTTGTTGTTGTTGTAAAGGGATTTAGGTAACAAATAATTCTTTTAACAACGATGATTTCTCTGTTGTCTTTATATTGCACAAACCATGCCGTTTTCTGTTGAGTCATACTACGGAACTTTATAGTACACTTTTCCGACTTTGATTTTTAATTTTACATGTTCGTTCAAAATATCCGTTAAGGCACCTCGCTGCGCACGCCTGATGAGCCCCATACAAATTGTGTGGGCTACCAAAATTAATTTGGTAGGGGCCCACTTGGCCCCTAAAATATTTCCTTAGCTTCAAACCCTGCCTTTACTGCCGCAAGATGCAAAAAACAGATATTTTCCCCATAATATGAACAAAATTAGAATGCTGTAGCAATTTGTGATTTTTCCATTTGCTATAAGATTCAAATATTTACAAATGATAAGAAAATTGTACTAAAATTTTTTGTGCTTTCCATTATCTAACAGGTACCATTTTGCCCTCACTCAGAAATAACTTCTATAAACAAAAGTATATAAACATATAAATTAAGAATCAAGTTGGTAATGTCCTAATGATCTATTGGATAGTTCAGCTATATAATCATGTGAACTACAATCAAATGATCTATTGGATAGTTCAGCTATATAATCATGTGAACTACAATCACATGATCTATTGGGTAGTTCAGCTATATAATCATGTGAACTACAATCAAATGATCTATTGGATAGTTCAGCTATATAATCATGTGAACTACAATCAAATGATCTATTGGGTAGTTCAGCTATATAATCATGTGAACTATAATCAAATGATCTATTGGATAGTTCAGCTATATAATCATGTGAACTACTTAACAAATAGTTCACGGCACTGAGGGCCATATGGCAGTTTATGGACCGGGATGTCACCCACAAAATATTATATGGATCGAAGCGAAGCTGAGGTCCATATAGTATTTTGTGGGTGACAGACCGGTCCATAAACTGCAATTTGGCCAGAAGTGCAGTGAACTATTTGTTATCTTATTCTTCGCTTCCAAAGACAAGCCCAATTATCTCCTGAAATAAAGGCTTGAAAACGAGGCAGACCATTGCCGGTCCATATAGCGTTATATTGACCGGCTGCGCTAACAAAGACAAATATGTAAAATAAAAACGTAAAGTATAATATAATCAAATGATCTATTGGATAGTTCAGCTATATAATCATGTGAACTACAATCAAATGATCTATTGGATAGTTCAGCTATATAATCATGTGAACTACAATCAAATGATCTATTGTATAGTTCAACTATATAATCATGTGAACTATAATCAAATTTCCTCAAATCCATTTCTTGTATAATTTCAACATTAGTGTCACATTAATATTCTTATTACAGAAAATATACAGTTTTTTCATGATAATTAACCATAGGTCTATTTAAACAACATTATTAAGAATTAACTGATAGAACGTGCTAAAGTGGGTCACGGGTCACTGTGAGGTCCTATACGTCATAATAAATTATCCCGATAGGTGGCGTTACCATCTCGTACCTTTGTAACCTTGGTCTACGAGAGTTAGAATATTTATTTCTCTTTGTCGTGCGAAGTGCGAAATTTTTTTTCCAGAATTTAACATTAGGTTATATTACAAAAACTCTGAATCAGATTTTTTTTTTTTTCCTCCACCAAAATCAGAATATTTTTTTCAGCAACACTGGGAATCAGAATATTTTTTTTTAGGAAAAAAAACATAACCCCCCTGTACAAACATTTCTAAAAGTGATTAAAAATTTTGCAAGAGATATCTGAAATCGAATGACAAATTTATCAAGTTAAAAAAACTCAGAAAAGGCTAGCGCTATCAGTGGAAACAATTCATTCACATCCCTTTCATCGAAGACTTGCGCAATAATATATTTTCCTCATATTAGAAGGAAAAAAGAGGAATCATTTAGCAGATGTTCTGAATTATGAAATGCTGCATCTGTTAGAAATGTAGCAGAATAAATACTAATAGCATTGGGGCAAAGTTAAAGGTGTATGTTTGACCTTTTAAAATGTGCAAGTGTTCTTATCAGAAATTTCATTCAAAAAGAAAATACTGGTTTACTATGCCAGATAAATATATTTGGGATGATACCTCACAAGAAAAATTTCAAAATGCTTTAATCTCCCATAGTGTTCAAGAACTTATCATAAAATTTAAGTATAATACATATTCAGAATCTAATTTAGATATTATGATAGATGATTTAAATAATATTTTCATCACAGTTGGTGATATTTTAAAAAAAAAGAAGAAGTTTAGGATATATTCTAAACACCATAAATTTAAACACAAGCCAAAGGATAGTAAACCTTGGTTTGACACAGATTTATATAAGTTAAAAAGAGAGTTGGATAATAAATGTCAGCTTTTGCCAAAATATAGCTTTGATCCAGTCATAAGAGGCTCTTATTTTAAATGCTTAAAAAACTATAGAAAAAAGAGAAAGTTTAAAATGAGATGCTATAAAAAAGAATTATTTGACAAATTAGATAATCTTCAAAATCCAAAGGCTTACTGGAATTTAGTTGAACAACTCAAATCTGACATTAAAAATGAAAACAAATCTTTAAATATAACCCTGGATGAGTGGAAACATCATTTTCAAAAACTGAATGGTAACAATCCAAAAAGCTCATCTTTATATATTAAATAAAAAAAAAACCAATTATTTCATAGAGGTCCAGATAATTTTGAAGTTGAAGTAGTATTTACACCTCACTTTAAAAAGTGAAGAGTGCAGCTTGTTAGAATAAAAAAAAAATTTCAATTGATATTTTAGTCATAGACATATAAAAAAATGCAGCCGAATCTTGTGTCAAAGTTGAAAATTAACTTGTACTCGCCATGATATTGCTGAAAAATTGATGAGTTGGCATTAAACAACAATCAGTCACACGCTCAAAGTAAAAGAGGAAAATGATTGGACAGTAAAACCCTGAATATAAGGAAATCCTGTATAAACTGAATTTTAAATAAAGTCCAAATGTAGGAAATCTTTGTTAATCTAATGTAAACAGGACACCTGTCTATTCTTAGCACAAAAGTTGGTCCCAAGGAGGTTCTGTGTTGACAGGTTTTATTGTACTTTGAAATATCCAAGTACTGCATTAGTCGTAGACATATAAAAAAAAATGCAGCCAAACCTTGTGTCAAAGTTGAAAATTAATTTGTTCTCACCATGATATAGCTGAAAAATTGCTGAGTGTCATTAAACAACAATCACTCACTCACTCAAAGTTAAATAGGAATATGATTGCACTTTGAAATTTCCAAGTATTTGAGTTTTACAGAGATAAATTAATTCTGAAAGCTACGACCAACAGATCACATTTTTAACTTAAGTTATCTAAGTAAATGACTTTAGACAAGTTTGAGGTAACGTTGTTTGACTGTCACGAGTTTGAAGTTTCCAGAAACACATGCAAAAAAACAGTAAAAGTTTTTATACCCCCACTCGTAGAGAGGGGGATATATTGCAATCACCTTGTCCGTCCGTCCGTTTGTCCGTCCGTTCACACTTTCGTAACAGATATCTCAGCTTCTACTGGAAGAAATGATTTTATATTTGATATATGGCTTTGGCATGGTGACTTGTACCGTGTCTCCCCTTTCCAGGTTTACCACACATCTACTTCCTGTTTCCCCTGCGACTTACAAATGAACGAGTGAGGATATTCTTAGTACGACGTAGCGTGCAACATCTTGTTTTTTCTCTTTTACAGATTTCAGTAATAACAGACTCCAGTACAGACATATACAGAGAACCGTTTGGATTTAGAACTGTAAATAAAACTAACACACAGCTATTAATCAACAACAAACCATTCTACTGTCACGGTGTAGCTAAGCATGAAGATTATGATGTAGGTATTTTGTTTCTGTCATGGTGTAGCTAAGCATGAAGATTATGATATAGGTATTTTGTTTCTGATTGAACTCACCCTTTTTTAAGAATCACATTAGTTGTGTTAATGGTTAGTGTGCTTGCCTTGAGTGCGGTAGATCGAGACCTGATCAGGCCAAACCAAAAACCAAAAAATTGGAATTTGCTACTTCTCCATTAATAATGCAACATTAAGGAGTAAGAGCAAAGACTGGCTAGCTCTAAATCAGGATATTTAATGTGTTCAAGTGGAGCGACATGTCTACACAGAGACTGCTGTTTCAGTGATTTAGCACTATGAAAATCCAACTGAGCGTATTGGTCTAGTACCATCTTCATCTCACCAAAATTTAACTTTTTCTCACAATATTATGTAGTGTTATGTTGTTTAACACACTTTCAACAATATTTCAGTGATATCGTGGTGGTCAATTTTATTGATGGAGAAAACAAAACAAAAAACCACAGACCTGCCGCAAGTCACATTTGACATGAATAAAACAGAAACTGTATAAACTGTATAAACTTTAAACAAATTCCCAATGTAGGAAACTTATGTTAATTTAATCTGTATAAACTGAACACCTTCCTATACTGAACGCATAAACGGGTCCAAAGGAGGTTCTATTAGATATGTTTCATTGTACTTACATGATTTGAGCTTATCTTGTGTTCTAGGGTTTTATGGTTAGTTTTCTGTTTGTAATACAACCCTTGACCATCCCACTCATTCAAAATGCCTGCTGCTACTAGAAATAGATATTTCTGCAAAATATATAATTTTAAAGACCAAATTGTTATAGATGTAATGATGTATATTTTAATTGCATATTGTTTACATAGATGCCTATGAAATACTGAGATTTCCTTACCTAGTGAAATAAAAACATAAAAATCACCGTTACTTCACATTACATCGTCACAACTGAAAATATCATTCAGTGTCCGACAATGAAATACAAGTTCCTTTTTCAAAAGTCTAATTACTCATGCATTAACGCACATTTAAGAAATACCGCATTGCTCGGTTACTCATGATTAATTTTTTATATTCAAAATGCATGAGTAGTTATGGGTCTTTAATAAAAATGTTTTACAGTTGAGAGGTAAAGGTTTAGATATGGTTAGTGTGATAAAGGACTTCAACATCTTGAAATGGTTAGGGGTGAACTGTTTTAGGACATCCCATTACCCCTATGCTGAGGAAATAATGGACCAAGCTGATCAACAAGGGATAGTTGTTTTTGATGAATGTCCAGCTATAGGCATTAGAAAGTAAGTGTTCATTCCATAATTTATTTTCTTATCAACCTATTTTTAAAGTGGTGGTTGACAGTTCAACCTATTAACTATCAGTACCATAACTCTTAAAAGGTTTTTGTTTTGTTTTTTTACAATAAAAAAAAAGAGCTACTGTAAACGCTTGAAAAAGGACAGCACAATTCGATGGAAATCTCGCTTAGGACAGGTGCAAAAATGTGCCAAGGTTAAATGGGTTAATAGGATATCATATTGTTCCTGTTTTAATAAATATATTTTAAACAACCAAACGTACATAGACCCACATTAACCCAAAATTACAGTTGGACCAGTTATTGGCAGAAAGAGGCATGTTTAGCTGTAAGGACCAGTTGTTGGCAGAAAGAGGCATGTTTATCTGTAAGGACCAGTTGTTGGCAGAAAGAGGCATGTTTATCTGTAAGGACCAGTTGTTGGCAGAAAGAGGCATGTTTAGCTGTAAGGACCAGTTTGTTGGTGACAGAAAGAGACATGTTTAGCTGTAAGGACCAATTTGTTGGTGACAGAAAGAGACATGTTTAGCTGTAAGGACCAGTTTGTTGGTGACAGAAAGAGACATGTTTAGCTGTAAGGACCAGTTTGTTGGTGACAAAGAGACATGTTTAGCTGTAAGGACCAGTTTGTTGGTGACAGAAAGAGACATGTTTAGCTGTAAGGACCAGTTTGTTGGTGACAGAAAGAGACATGTTTAGCTGTAAGGACCAGTTTGTTGGTGACAAAGAGACATGTTTAGCTGTAAGGACCAGTTTGTTGGTGACAAAGAGACATGTTTAGCTGTAAGGACCAGTTTGTTGGTGACAAAGAGACATGTTTAGCTGTAAGGACCAGTTTGTTGGTGACAAAGAGACATGTTTAGCTGTAAGGACCAGTTTGTTGGTGACAAAGAGACAGGGGTATAAGCATTTTAAAATCATATTATCACTGTCTTTGTTTTATTCTTACAGTCCAGAAAACTTTCATAATCAGACCCTGACCTTACACCTCAAGGCCATGAGAGAATTAGTATCCAGGGATAAAAATAGACCTGCTGTAATAGCTTGGTCTATAGCTAATGAACCTGATTCTGCAAATCCATTAGCTGGACCTTACTTTAAGTGAGTATAAAAATAGACCTGCTGTGATAGCTTGGTCTATAGCTAATGAACCTTCTTCTGCAAACCATTAGCTGGACCTTACTTTAAGTGAGTATAAAAATAAACCTGCTGTAATAGCTTGGTCCATAGCTAATGAACCTTCTTCTGCAAATCCATTAGCTGGACCTTACTTTAAGTGAGTATAAAAATAGACCTGCTGTAATAGCTTGGTCTATAGCTAATGAACCTGATTCTGCAAATCCATTAGCTGGACCTTACTTTAAGTGAGTATAAAAATAAACCTGCTGTAATAGCTTGGTCCATAGCTAATGAACCTTCTTCTGCAAATCCATTAGCTGGACCTTACTTTAAGTGAGTATAAAAATAGACCTGCTGTGATAGCTTGGTCTATAGCTAATGAACCTTCTTCTGCAAACCATTA
>MJUT01004929.1:210739-222332 GCA_002080005.1 Gigantidas platifrons
TTCTGCAAATCCATTAGCTGGACCTTACTTTAAGTGAGTATAAAAATAAACCTGCTGTAATAGCTTGGTCCATAGCTAATGAACCTTCTTCTGCAAATCCATTAGCTGGACCTTACTTTAAGTGAGTATAAAAATAGACTTGCTGTAATAGCTTGGTCCATAACTAATGAACCTGATTCTGCAAATCCATTAGCTGGACCTTACTTTAAGTGAGTATAAGAATAAACCTGCTGTAATAGCTTGGTCCATAGCTAATGAACCTGATTCTGCAAATCCATTAGCTGGACCTTACTTTAAGTGAGTATATATCAGGGCTAGAAATTAACTTTTTTCACCACAAGCAAAACTTTGCTAGTTGCAAAAAAAAAATCAAATAGCAAACATACGGATCCAACTAGCAACCAAATTTAACACACAATTTATACTTCATAATATTATAAGTGTGTAAATAAAATAATTAAAACAGTAAAGATTGAACTAAGTCACAAAGTCCCTCTCTCTGGTAATATTGGATTTGAAAGTTGTCTGTTAGTCTATTAAACATGTTGAAGTGTTTTTTAAATTTGTACAGTTTTTTTCAAGGTGGGTTGTCTCCTTTTATATTAAAACAGTATGAGCTGTAGTTATTTAAACTTCAGACAGAGAGAAAAATTCAGTTCAATCAAATATTTCAAGTCGTTAGTGTTGTGATCTATTTCAAAAGTGATTTAGTAAGTTTTTAGCAATTTTTTTAAATTTCAAGACAGGAGTTCATTTTTTTTTAGTATATACATATACTTAATAGCAGTTCTGTAGGAACATGAGAGCTTTAAAACTATAGATGAAACAGTAAACCTTTGGAAACTGTTCTTACTAGGATTTCCAGATCCTCGAGCTCAGACTGGTAGTAATGAAACTCTTAGTTTCAGACAAACGAAATATTGTTAAACAGAGCGAAATTTGTATGAAAGTGTATCAGTCAAAAAACAAAACAGATATTGCTCACAACAAGCAATTACCGGTACATATTTCCTCTTAGTCACAGTAAAAATATAAATCTACCTGAAACTTGACATACTTCTTATTTTTTTAAGTATTGTGCTCATCATCAACATTTCGTTCTGCCAACTGGATACTTTAGCTGGAAAATCTATGACCAAATTTATTTTAGAAATCAGGAACCAGGATGGTTTTTCAGATATTGCTGGGCTTTACGTATGGTCAATATAGGTACTTGTGCTTGTCCCTAACCTCAATTACAAGACATTATGTATCTGATCAAGTTTATATTATTGCATTTGTTTCATATTCAATTCTGAATGCATGTTTTTTTTTTACGAGCAAAATTCTGCTGGTAATAATTTTAAGCACTAGCAAAATAGAGACAAATTAAAATTCCAACTAGGAATTTGCCTGTGTGCAAGTGTTAATTTCTAACCCTCCATTTATATATAAATAGACCTGTCATATGATAGCATGGTAATTTAGTAATGAGACTTCCCAAAATACTTACTTATTAACCTTGTTCCATTAGAGAGGTTATCTTCCAGTATAAGGAGCCTGGGTGGCTCAATGAGTTAGGTCGCTGGATCTAACAACTCATACAAGCCTATCACCAATATGGCGTGGTTCGCGCCCGGCTTTGTAAATTACAAAAAAGGGTGCACTCGACTCGCAGCCGCAAGTGATAAAGTTTACCAGTTGGTGGTTCTCTCCGGGTACTCCGGCTTCCTCAACCACTAAAACTGGTCGCCATGATATAGCTGAAATATTGTTGAAAGTGACATTAAGCACCAAAAATCAATCAATCAATCAATCTTCCAGTATGCATTTTATTGAACACATACACTTTTCCCTACAGTAGTAGTGTATACAATCTGATTACTGACAAATTCATATGGTAAAGATTTTTCTGTAAGTATGTGAGATCTCTAAAACCAAACTATAACATGACCGGTACTGAAAGCTTAACTCTACTGGACTGGTAACCTTTGCTTCTGTTAACTGGGATCCAGTAATAAAAGCATTTGGTAAGTGTTAATCGCCCATTCTCAGTAATAAGGTGCTTATAGCGAGATTTACTGACCAAAAAATAAAGTTTCTTTTTGATGCATAATATTTTTACAAATCAATATTACTGATATTGATGGATTGAAGTACAAAATTCAACAACACCATTCAAGCCGATTTAGAAAAACGAAATTTTGAAAATTAGACATTTTTCTACAAATTATTTATCTTGATATTTACGTTACTACACTATTTTTTCATATGTACGTTTGAAATTGTTGGGAATGAACTTTTTTACTTCTGAATTATCATCTCAGAACAAATGACAATAGTAATATTTCATTTTTCGCCATGAACAGGTGATGTTTCTTTTTCATTTGACTACTTTTCAAACATACAGAAGCACATTCAACTCATGATCAAAGTATAGCATACTTTTCATTATTTTGACAACAACTTTACGTTTGAATTATTTGGTAATATGCAGAAAAAAATGAAACTTGATTGATTGTTATTTAATTCACCAGAAGTTAAAAATGAGCATTCGACACAAATTCTGAATACATTTCTCCACAATGAAATGAGACTACGGTAACATATGTATCGTTGAAATTTTCTAATATATTTAGCATAGAAAAGTTTCCAATATATGTACAGTTGCTTGATATTGAAGACATGTGTGTATCTAAAAGATTATATAATGCATTTAAATGAAAATTTATCTTTACACTTTGTCAATTACAAACTTTCGATAAATTTAGTAAACTCAAAGTTACTTGAAACTGTTTTCGCTCAGTAAAAGTGTAATACGAGATGAAACTAACATGAAAAATGATTTAACAGTAACGTATTTTACAAATATATACAACAAAGCCGGAATCCGAAAAGTGAAACCCTACAAGATTTCAATTCATAAAGAAATGAACACGTATGTATCAGTAACACAATATTGAGTAATTTCTTGCATCAAATTTATCCTCTATTTTCGAATGATCTTTATAAAGGCATTTCGCATTACTAGTGTTGATCTAGAGAGTAGAATCGTGTGTGCGTTTATTGAAACCAGCATGTTGTACCTTTTCACTAACATCATGAATGGTAAGTCCTCGGAAGTCTGCAGGTTCTATACTATATATTGGAACTTATAAAGTAATGTTTGGCAAAAACTGTTTAGATATTGTTGTCATGTTTGCTAGTGCTTATTCATATTAAATTATGTTTTCTAATACTATATATCTATACTACATACTCGAATTTTATGTTTGTTTATGTTAAGCGACTCAATTCCTAATGGTACACTTATGATACATACGTGACCATACGTAATGTATGTATCAAATGTTTATGGTTCGTTTTCAGAAGCATGACGATATGAAGACATTCTACAGAATAATTTTCAAAATAAATACTTCTTAGACATAACGAAGCACATGTATAGTAAAGGTTCATGATTTAATTTTTTTCCTTACATGAAATCCAAGTATTGGGTATGATCGTTACATTTTCTTCAAGTGTTCTGCATTTGACATTGAATTTTCCCTCTGTCAAACTTTTGTATGACGTGAATAAAGCATGGTCGAATCACGTGATGCAATATTTAAAGCTAGTTACATCATATTTGGATAGTTTCGTATAACTGAGTAACGTATGTATTGGTAACATGTGTATTTTCTGTGCAGTAACTAGTTATTCATTTCTTTTGGCATTCGAATTCCAAAACATTTCGAGTACATTTTTTATTACAGAAATATACTGCTCTGAAATAAAAGCATTTTAAAAAGATTATTCAATTATGACACGGAATAGATAATGGTAACGTTAGTATCGCAAAAAATACAACTTTATAGTTTTGCTTATTTATCGCAACAGTGATCATTCAATATATACTATGGCAAAAAGAGATGACATTTAAAGGAAGTGATCAGTATCAAAGATTATTTTTGAATAAAAATAGATACTTTGCTGGAGAAATTCTTTCTTTATATTGTATCTAATTGGTGTTGTAACGTATGTATTCCACACCTGGCGACAGAGCAGTTTACTACCAGGAGAAAAAAAAATTCTTATTTATTACAGTTTTATTGCAAATTTTCATGGCTTATATCAAAATAAAGAAAAACAACGTGTTTTATAAAGATTATTAACAAAATTCTATTAATTACCGCTTAGAAATAAAGTAATTTTAAGACGGGCGACAGTAACGTTTGTATCGATTTCGTACTTCAAAATGTCGAGAAAAAAAATTAAGTTGGAAATTTGGCCTAAATATTTTTGTGGTTGATAGGGGACATGAATAGCTGTGTTATAAACAATTTAACTTATGCCAATTCCCTCCATATTTCTACCAACCAACGAGCGACACGATTTGCACCTTATTACTGAGAATGGGCGTAATAAATAATTCATATAATTTCTTGCAGAAAAATCTATGATTTGACTAAAAGCTTAACCCTACTGGACTGGTATCCTTTGCTTCAGGTAACAGGGAACCAGTTATAATGCATGTGGTATGGGTTGATATATAAATATCAAAATTTCTTGCAGAAAAGTTTATGATTTGACTAAAATGCTTGACCCAACCCGGCTGGTGACCTTTGCTTCTAGTAATGTTGATCCTACTACTGATTTAGTGGTAAGATATTATTGCTATTTTACTTTAATTTTAAGGATTAGGGTTAGGATTATGGCATTTAATGCCACTTTCAATAATATTTCAGTTATATCATGGCGGTCAGTTTTATTGGTGGAGGAAACCGGAGAAAACCACCAACCTGCACAAGTCACAGACAAACTTTATCACATAATGTATCGAGTGCACCTCGCCATGAGCGGAATTCGAACTCACAACATCACCATGATAGGTACTGATTGCACAGATAGTTGTAAATCCAACTGCCATACGATCACGACCACGACGGCCCACACTTGAATTTTAAGGTAGATATTAAGGTCAAAAGTTTTCTTTAATTTTTTTTGTCTAAAGAAAGACTTTCATAGGAGAGTTTTTATTTAACACTTATAAAATATGAGGTCAATATACTTTTAAGTTCAGGATGTAGAGTAGACTTTGTTGAAAGTAAGATACTAGTCATTTTTCCACTTTGAACTTTGAAATAAAATTTATATTGCATGGAGTAAAATAAACAAGAAATTTTTTTTTTTACATTTCTGCTCAATATTTTGCACTAAAGGTTCAAGTGTTGCTACTTTTAAAAGATTAAATATTGACTGGGGTAGTATGGGTAATATTTAGATTTCATCTACATAAAGGAGAATAACTCACAACTTTATTAAATACCGGTACCGGTATATATCTTTTTTCGAAACAACAAAGCAAGAAATTTAAACAAACCGATTAAAAAATACAAGAAAAAGCAAAACAAGTCAGTGTAAATGCACATTTGGTAAAGTGGACGAAAAAGTGGAATGTTGACGTAACAGACAAATTTCAAACATCACTCCCATAAACATAATAAAGTGATTTTTGTGTTAGATTAATGATATGAAATGTAGTTATTTTTATGGTATAATATATTTTTATGGTATATTATTTTTATGGTATATTAATTTTATGGTATACTATTATTTTCATGGTATACTATTATTTTTATGGTATACTATTATTTTTATGGTATAATATTATTTTTATGGTATAGTATTATTTTTATGGTATACTATTATATTTATGGTTTAATATTATTTTTATTTTATAATATTATTTTCAGATGAATATTGTTGACATTGTATGTGTAAACATCTATTTTGCCTGGTACCAGGATTGTGGTTACACAGAGACTATTCCATACCAGGTACCAGCAAATCTGGGAAACCTGTTTAAACATTACAACAAACCAGTAGTTGTAACAGAATATGGAGCAGAAACTCTAGCGGGAAAACATGTGGTTAGTCATAAACATTCTTGTACAGCTTAAACATTACCGTGCATTTAAATACCATTTCCTGTTGGGGCCGTCGTGGTCGTGATCGTATGGTAGTTGAATATACAACTACCTGTGCAATCATTGCCTATCACCACTAAAGTTGTGAGTTCTGAGACAAAAAGTGGCATGGTGTACTCGATACAATGTTATGTGATAAAGTTTTTCAGTGACTTGCGACAGGTCAGTGGTTTTCTCCGGGTACTCGGATAACTCCGGTTTCCCCTTCCAATAAAACTGACCGCCACGATAACCATAAACCAAAAAAACCTAACACCATTTACTTTTAGTAAGAAAGGATATGGATGTAAAGGAACATGAGAGATTATCCAACATTATACACAAATTAATTCCAGCTCTGTTGTATGATTACTTCTGTTTCCTATGTACTTAGTTTCAAATGATATCAAAAGAAGGCCACTTTACAATTTAACAATTTTAGCTTTTGTTCTTTTTGTCAAAGTAATTTCCCTTTATTTTATTTTTTTAATTACAAAATTATACCTTGTAAATAGTAAGTTTAGATTCTGATAACGAATTCACTTAAAATATTTACACTTTGTTCCAAATTCTTGTCTGTATGAAGAAACTAAAAGTTGAAATATTTCAGTAAAAGTAATTCCTAGTTTCTGAGTACTGATAAATTGAACAGTGTATTATTCATTAAAATTGAGTTATAAAAAGTGAATATATGAGTATATGTAATTTATAAAATCTTTGGTAATGATACTTGTGATAGAAATTCCCTTAATGCAAAATAGGAGAAATATGTTTATAATAACAACAAAAAAACACGGGGGAAAAGGTATGTAAACCCATTGACAGGATGATTATTATATAATTAATTATTAATTGTTCGTGTATATTACAGAATATCAGGTGATTAAAACTTATATGATATACATATATACACTTACACTTTAATTACAACTTACATTAAAATTTACATAGCAATTGTGGATGTTCACATTTAATAACTACAATTAAACCTGCTTTAGTGACCACCTGTCTTATGTGACTCTATTTCAGTGTTACCCTGGAAGGTCAGGTCAGCATGGTTAAACTGTCGAATGTTACTTTCCAAAGGAATATTGAAATATGGTCACATAAGACAGGTGGTCACTTAATACAGGTTTAATTGATATAAAATATACTGTGATAGGAAATTAATATTAAGGTCACACATTACAAGTTATTGTTTAATAGAGGTGGTCACTAAAGCAGGTTTAATTAATATGAAATGCATTTGGAAGAAAAATTAATATTAAGGTCACATAATATAAGTTATTGTTTAATAGAGGTGGTCACTAAACCAGGTTTGACTGTAGCATCAAATTATTTTTATTAAAATATTCCCGACAGTTTTTTTCAGAGTCCATCCTTTGCCTATTCAGAAGAATACCAGAAGGATTTTATAGCTGAGTATCATCAGACCTTTGATAAGATCAGACATGATTACTTAGCAGGAGAAATGATCTGGAACTTTGCTGATTTTTATTTCAGAGTCCATCTTTTGCCTATTCAGAAGAACACCAGAAGGATTTTATAGCCGAGTACCACCAGACCTTTGATTTTGCTGATTTTTTTTTCAGAGTCCATCCTTTGCCTATTCAGAAGAATACCAGAAGGATTTTATAACTGAGTATCATCAGGCCTTTGATAAGATCAGACATGATTACTTAGCTGGAGAAATGATCTGGAATTTTGCCGATTTTCTCATAGATCAACGTAAGTCATACAAAAACAACCTTCACTAATTATTGGAAAATTATCGGTATGTAGAATTATCGATGATTTGTACATTTTGCCTTTGATCTTTACATGCGTTAATATCTATTATTATACGATTTCAGATAATATCTTTTTCTGATTGGCTGACGTCCCTAGTAACCATCTTTATAAAACATTATAATCACCTCGGTTTTGTTTACCTTGTTGGAATGTTATAATCACCTGGTGTGACGTCACGCCAGGTGAATATAACATTCCAACAAGGTAAGCAAAAGAAGATGTCGTGAGTCAAAGCTTATTTTAAGGCTGAAAGAAACATATAAAATGTGTCATATAATAAAACAATGACTTTTAATTCGGTGGATACCAGGATTTATTAACCCAAGAATAATATCTTTACCTCGGCCTAAAGGGCCTCGGTAAATATAATATTCTTGGGTTAATAAATCCTTGTATCCACCTCATTAAAAGTCATTAATTGTATATTATCAAGCAACTAGTGTGATATTAACATAATATCGCTGTTTTCTAATGTGACGTTATCATGACGTCACTGACATCACGTTATCAAATCCTTGATAAGCATACTATCATGTATATGTTTTGCCCGAAATGGACTTCTCATCGCATCTCACATCTCAGGCATCCAAGTCCTGGCTTGGGACATACACAAATTTATTTTTAACAAAAATGGTTGTTATTGTTTTTTTTGTATATTTCTATTACTGATATTTAGTGTTCACAACGGTTAACCGGTTAACCATCGGAAGGACCGAATATCGGATACCAAAAATGTTAACCGGTTAACCGAATGTTTTTTTTCTTTTAATAAACGTAGTATAACTGTACATTCGTTATTAATCCAAAGCCTAAATTGTTATGAAATGAATTTCACTTGACAGATCAATTGCTCAGTTCAAACATCTTACCGTAATTAATTAGTACAAAAAGTGTTTACATAACAATTTCTTTATTCACTTGACAATCTTCTTGGCTAAACGAAATGTAAACACATCAATTAATTTGCACAATAGGTGATTGAATATATAACATTAAAGAATTGTTAAGTGATTACTAATCACTAATTAGTATTTATGATTTGGTTCAATATTTCACTTAATTCATTATATCGTTTGTGAATGTACATGCGAACATGCCGCCTCAATCCTCCAAGGCTTGGGCATATTTCAAACGAAATGCTGATTCTGAATTGGTCAAATGTTATGCGTTTTAAGCCATTCAGTATTGATACCGCGTCAACAAAGCCTGCATTAGCTTCATTACTCGACCCGAGACATAGAACACTTAACTTTTTCACCACCGAACAGAAAACGGTAGTGATTGACATGCTAGAGTCAAAGTTAGACGGTGTCCCGTTAAAGCATGCAGTTCACAGTTCGTCGACCCATCCCGAAACACAAATTGAAAAGCCTGCCAAGAAACCGAAAGTCCATAATGCAGACACGCTGCAGTGGTGGATATCCTAGACTGTCTGTATTAGCTAGACAATATTTGAGTATTCCGGCTACTTCAGTTCCTTCAGAGCGAATATTTTCTTGTGCAGGAATAGTCGTCAGTAAGCTGAGAAATCGTTTATCTTCATCAGTGGTAGATCAGATTATATTTCTGAACAAAAACTATGTACTGGATCAAAGTTCTGATTAAGTTGTTGACTTTTTGATGCATTATTGGTGTGGGTGTTTATTTGACCCTGTTTTGATTTTTGTTTGTGTATTGACCGTTACAATTTTGCTGTGTAAACAAATACATTTGTGTATAGACATGATGTTTGATCATTATAATTATACATTTCAACTAGCTATACATATTGCTTTAAGTTTATTACTCCTATCAATAATTATCTACGTGTATATACTTTGCAACACAAAGCTCTTCGCACATTTACGTTATTATCGGTTAACCGGTTAATCGGTCGGAAGATTAACCGAGTAACCGGTTAGGTGAAAATGTTCATATTGACAACACTACTGATATTTATTAGACTTATTATTTGTATGTTTGCAGATGTCAACTGGGCGTATGGTTGTAATAAAGGCCTGTTTACACGACATAGACAACCAAAGATGGCTGCCTTTACTGTCCGGGAACGGTACCAAAAATTGATTAACGAGACGCAATGGGGAAAATATACCACTAATTGAAGACAACTGTGCTTTATGTCGATGTGAACATTATTACACTGATACATTCCATCTACTTAATGAATGGCATTTAATTTAATGTTTTGAGAATTTAATTATTGTAACTGATATTTATTTTCTAATGTGATAATACTCTTTTTCTTCATTTATTATACACAAGTCTAATCTAGTAGTTCCCCTCTTATAAGCCCACTTGTCTTTTTCTTCATTTATTATACACCAGTCTAATCTAGTACCCCCACCCCCTCTTATAAGCCCACTCCCCCTATAGGCCACTTGGCTTTTTCTTCATTTATTATACACCAGTCTAATCTAGTAGTCCCCCTCTTATAAGCTCACTCCCCCTATAGGCCACTTGGCTTTTTCTTCATTTATTATACACCAGTCTAATCTAGTAGTCCCCTTCTTATAAGCCCACTCCCCCTATAGGCCACTTGTCTTTTTCTTCATTTATTATACACCAGTCTAATCTAGTAGTCCCCCTCTTATAAGCCCACTCCCACCATAGGGCACCTGTCTTATCAAGCCAGATTTCAGGTGCACTGAGATAATAGAATATAACTAAATTATCCCCTCAAATGAGGCCACCCTCTTATAAGGCTCCTCCCCCTATTGGCCACCCTCTTATAAGGCTCCTCCCCCTATAGACCACCCTCTTATAAGGCTCCTCCCCCTATAGGCCACCATCTTATAAGGCTCCTCCCCCTATAGGCCACCCTCTTATAAGGCTCCTCCCCCTATAGGCCACTCTCTTATAAGGCTCCTCCCCCTATAGGCCACCCTCTTATAAGGCTCCTCCCCCTATAGGCCACCCTCTTATAAGGCTCCCCTATAGGCCACCCTCTTCTAAGGCCATCTGTCATTGCAGAAGTGGTGGCCTTATAAGAGGGGGGACTACTCTACTTATATGAAGCTAAAATTGAGATTTTGAACTTTTTTTTATATTACATGTATTTCAGTTATTGTCCAATTATATATAATATTAAGATATACTGTACAGTCTGTCAAGCGACTCCTGATTTTGAGCTGCTCCTGATTTTTTCCTGAATTTGTTAGATAAACTCCTGATAACTCCTGATTTTGAACTTTTTCCCCACAAAAAAAAAAAAATAAATAACATAATAATATGTTGAAATTATTTTAGTGTAAAGCAAGTTTACCTTGTAGGTAAGTTAGATTGATTCAGAAATAAATCATGGAAGCCAGAATGTGTTGGGAGTTTTAACATGGATTGGCGGATATTAGTATTTTATCCCGAGCCAGAAGCGAGGGATAAAATTTACTGATATGTCTAAGAGTACAAATACGGTAGTATACTTTGATTGGAAGACGGTAATTTATATTTACGCTTGCGGAAAATGTCGCACACAATTTATGTAACTCGAATAATACTGTGCCCTCTATCTGCATTATTCGGGTTACAATGTATGCTGCCAATGGAAAAGTCGGTCACATTCACCGGCGCATGTGCTAATGAGATAATACGAAGAAATAATTCTGTTTTTTTTTAACAAAGGGAAAGAGTGAGGTCATGTTAGAATTTGAGGTTAGGTTGCTGTTTAACATTCAAATTGTGACATTTCTTTCAATAAATGTCACATCATGTTGGCAGCTACATTAGGGCAATTTTCTTTTTTTTGTATAGATTTATATATTATGGCCTGAAAGCTCTTACTTAGAGGGGAGGAAGGTGCCCATTTTTTTTGGTTTTTTGTATGGTTTTATCACTTTTTATATAAAAAAATTCCTGATAATCTCCTGATTTTTAACTAA
>MJUT01004929.1:222365-234990 GCA_002080005.1 Gigantidas platifrons
AACCCTCCTGATTTCCTAATTTTTTTAAGCCAAAAAGTGCTTGACAGACTGTACAGTCAAACCTGTATTAAGAGATCACCTTTGGAACAAAGAAAAAGTGGCCTTATATGACAGGTGACCTCTTAAAAGAGGTTCAATTCACATGAAATTTTCTATGACAGGACAAGAAAAAGGTGACCTTTTAATACAGGTGACCGCATAGGTAGGTTTGACTGTATTTCAATTATTGTCCAATTATATATAATATTAGATTGTTTTGTATTTGGGTGCCTCAGTCAAGATTAGTTTGACGATTTTTACGAAGTGAATATATGATCAATCATTCTTAGACTGTAAAGCAGTGCCGGATTTAGATAAAGAGAGGTCCTAGGCTATTCCACTTGTGAGGCCCATCCCAATTCCCCACCTTCACGACTGGAGGAAGATTGAAGTGTTTTTAATCAATTCCAATAAAAGCAAAGATGATGAGGGGTGTTTAAAATTCTGCAATATTCTGAAATGGAGTGCAACTGTGTAAGGAAAACTACTGAAGGATTGTTTAGAAAGTACAGTACGCTATGACAGCATAAGTGTGAAAGTCCAATAACAGTGTTGAAAATATTATACACCTTGACCGGAGGCCCCCTAAATTTTGAGGCCCTTGGCTTCAGCCTATCGAGCCTATAGGTAAATCCGGCATTGCTGTAAAGCATTCTCTAGGTCCATACACGACTGCTTGGTAAGTATCTTATTTCAGTTTTGAACCATTGGATAAATTAATATTGATATTTCATTTTCGCCTGTTTTACCAATGGTTTCTATCTTCTCTTTGACAATAGGTTTTTTTTTCACTTTATTGTATCGTTTTTCAACTCGGCGTTTGAAAATGTATGGTTTGTTCTATTTTTATTTACAAACATTTTGTCACGTTTTAGTAAAACAACCAGTTATCGAGCATTGGTCATGGGAGTCTATGCAATATAAGGGTTGACCAGTTGCTATTCAACTTTACTAAATGCATAATAAATATTGTAATAGCATTTGAATTTAACTATAGATGAAGGTTGTATGTTTTGTTTATCATGTTTATGCAATATATTTACTTGTGATACAATGGTGTTGTGCATTGGGCAGTACCCATTTAATTCTGAGGGGTGGATGGTTTCGAAAATAGTTTGTATATTCCCTTGACTCTTTGTATACAAGAAGTAACCAAAGTTACAAGAAAACTTTTCAAAGCATTTCCTTAGCAAACTAATTTCTAAAGTAAAAAAAATGTTTGTTGAATAATAATCCCAACCTCCCATCTAAAAATCAAATGATTGGTGCATAATTTTGAAAATTACCTCCCTTTGATTTTGTTACATGCATATTTTTAAAGTTATTTGTTGGTATATATATATATTTAATTATCACTTTTACATGTATCTTATCAGTAAATTATGTTGTTATTTGCAATTATTTCTTTGCTAATCTTCTTTTTTTTTTTCATAGCCATGCTGTGTAGCTGGACATTTCTTTTGACCTAGATACATACAGCATTTTGATAATAAACTTTATAAAGAGAGTCCACTAATTTTGTTGTTCTGAGAAAGACTAGTGTTTATATAACCACATTGGTAGATGTTGGGTTCGAGCCCCAGTTGGGTCAAAGGAGACTATAAAATTAGAATTCGCTGCTTCTCCTCTATTACGCAGTATTAAAAAGCAATAGCAAAGATTGATTGGCTTGGAAAAAAGATAATGTGGCAGAGCGGAGTGACATTTATTCCCGCAGACTGTTGTTTCAGTGATCCAGCACTATGGAAATCCAATCAAGCATGTTGGTCTAGTACAAAGCGAACTTCATCTTTATCTCATTGAAATGCAAGTTGTTCTCACCATGATATAGCTGGAAAATTGAAAAATTGTTCACTTGGTTTTAAACACCAATTAATTGGTCACTCGCTAGTGTTTACATGAGATTGATTATTAAAGATCAGTAATCTTAAGGCTGCTATACTTTTACATGGTTTAGATTTACACCCATTTGGTGTAGTCTAGTCGGCTTTTAATGAAATTTTAGGAAGACAAGAAATCTTTGCTCTATAATTATTATACCCCCGCTCCCCGGAGGGGGAGTATACTGTTTTACCTCTGTTCGTCCTTCCGTCTGTCCCAAGATATTTTTCGTCACATTTTTCTCAGCAACTATTGATGGCAGAAATCTGAAATTTCGTCACAAACTTCATATAGGTACCCCGTATCGTGGGAAGTGTTTTTGGACCTGTCAGATTCCTACTTCCTAATTGCCGACTTAGTTGGCTTTTATACACATTTAATATATATATGCTCATTTTTCGTCACATTTTTCTCAGCAACTATTGATGACAGAAATCTGATATTTGGTCACAAGATTCATATAGGTATCCCATATTGTGGGAAGCGTTTTTGGACCCATCAGATTCCTACTTCCTGTTTGCCGACTTTGTTGATTTCTATACACATTGAACATTTGTGCTAATTTTTCGTCACATTTTTCTCAGCAACTATTGATGGCACAAATCCGATATTTCGTCACAAGCTTCATATAGGTACCCAATATCGTGGGAAGCGTTTTTTGACCCGTCAGATTCCTACTTCCTGTTTGACGAAGAGCGGGGGTATCATAAGTGAACATTAGCTCACAGTTCATCTTGTTTCAATTGATTTAATTCTGTTTGGTTTAAACAATATTTATTCAAGAAAAACATAAATGATATCGGTACTTCATATACAATCATTACAGAATGTGGATTCGGAAACAAGCTCAAAGGTTATGTTAATCCATCTCCAATTTATTTCCTCTGATTTCTGTTTCAACTATAGCTGTATTTCATTTGAGCTTCATTATAACCAGACATGTATACTGAAAGTGGGTGTTTTTTTGTGTGTGATTGCATGATAAATATATACGTATTGAATTTTGATGTGAATGCTAAGATTAAACAACCACAAATTAAGGTGAATCTATGAGGAACAGTGTATTTAACATGTTTAACATATATTGAGTTTCCCACGGTTTTTAGTGGGGTGTGTGTTGCTCGATCTTTAATTTTCTGTGTATCTTTTTGTAGTCCTTTTGTCCTTTTTCCTTTGGCCAGGTGAGCGATTACAGGTTCCTGGGAGCCTCTAGTTCTTTTGGCCATTATATCTTGTCCTTCGATTTACAGCATCTCATTGTTCAATCTTTTCTTGTGTCTGCTGCCAGAACTTTTGATCACCAAAATAATTCTGTTTAACAATCATACAAGATATAAAAATGGAAAAGTCATGTCAATAACATTTGCAAGAAGGCCAATAGTGTGTTAACAGCTTAGCAGCCATCTTGATTCTTCTGAAAGTTTTTTAATAAGTAGGACACAAGCTGTGATAATTGAAGGTGAAAAAAATCAACCAATCTTAGGCCCTAGCCTATTTCTATATTATATAAACAATATTCCAGTCGGTCTAAACTCCCCTATACGACTATTCGCAGAGGACACCATTGCATACATGGCTGTAAAATCTACTATCGATGCACAACATTTGCAACAAGATCTTGACAAACTTGCAATATGTGAAGAAAAATGACAAATGGCTTTTCATCCAGACAAATGTAATGTCTTATTATTCACTCGAGTCATTAGGAGAAGCCAAATAGTAAAGCCATGTACATGATGTCTGAATGAATGCTAATAAACCATGTGGCTTTCTCCATCGAAATCTGAAAATCAGTTTGACCTCCATAATGTAACGGGCCTAAAAATCTCTAGTTACTCCGTCACTTGAGTACATGTATGCTTGTTCTGCCTGGGAACTCTACAATAAAGACGAAATCGATCAACTTGAAACGGTCCAACACAGGGCTGTACGTTCGTCACCATTAATGGCAAAACCTATCAATTTTTGGTGATATGTTACAACATTTGAACTGGCACAGTTTTAAGACAAGCATAAAGATGCAGACTTGTATAAAATAGCAAACGAAAAGGTAGCTACAACAACACATGCATTCCTTTATATCTTTCATTCATGATTATCTTTCTTGGTAAGACTCGACAAAGACAAGAATAACTTTTTCCTAGTATGATATCTGACTGGAACCAGCTATCACAGCCAATGTTGTCAGTTGCTAGGTTGAAACATTCAAGGTTGCTGTCGCCTTTATCAAATACTAATTTACGAAACCTGAAAATAGTCTAAACCTTCAAAAATGTGCAGCCTCTTGACATACCAGTACATATATAAATCTTCAACTTGTTGAAGGCGGTAAGTATTTTGTAGAGGTAGAAATATGAAATGTCTCTACACAAAGCAGGTTAAGACCAAGGTGGTGATTCAACCATGCCATTCTTGGTCATACCGTATATCAAACGAGTGGAAAAATTTATCATTTCCATAGAAATTTGGTTTCACATACAAGGTCAGTCAGGATCATTTCCATAACTAAAAATCACAAGTCATCTTACTAGTATATAGAAACTGGGTAAAACTGATTCCTTAAGAGAGGACTCGTGATGAGCAAATTTAAATTTTGTCAACTTTTATTTGAAATAAATTCTTTATCATCTTCACAATACACAGGTTCATCTATATGTTGCCATGTTTGTGATGTCACTTCCTGTAACTTGTCTTCTGGGAATGAAATTATTACAGTATCATTAAATATATCTGTATACTGAAAATTTTCTGGTAGTCTTTCTTCTGTTGTATAAGGTACTATCTGGTAAATGTTAAGGTTTCATATCTTCAAGGAGGTCTCCGTGGGCAAGGTTGTGATAAATTGGTCTACATCTACCAAACCTGTACCCCCACCCTCTACCCAAAAAATCAAGAAGGAATAAAAAAAAGTCCAGATTTTGATTGAACTATGACTATATAAGTCTGGATTTTGAGTTTAGCAAACCCCACCTCTTGGACAATCCTGTCTACAGGTTTGTCTACTGTGTCTCTATCATCACACAAGATTGTGGGTTAGTAACTTGTAATAGGTTAGTAGTGTTCTGTAGGTATAAACCAGATCATTATATTGCCGTGGAGATCCAGTTATCAAGAGATGAGGGTTGGGATCCCATTACCTGGTTTAACCCCACCACATTTTTGTGCCTGTCCTAAGCCAGAACCTGGATTTCCAACATCATATATTCAGTGAGTTAGGATGAGAGATGGTTGTTGATTTTGTTGATATTGGTGAAATTGATGAACTTTCTTTTCATCTCTGTATTTCTTCTATAAAGGATACAGTCAACACATACCAGCAAGACTCTACTAATTTTCTTCTGGGATTCCTGAAAGATGTATTGTAATCAAAGTTAGCTATACATATGTAATCTTTTTACGTGGAAGCTAATTTGTGGAGGTTTTTTTTATTGTTTTTTTTATATCTGTCATTGGAGATCCAGTTATCAACAGGGGAGGGTTGGGATGCCATTAACTGGGTTTAACCCTTCCACATTTTTGTGCCTGTCCCAAGCCAGGACCTGGATTTCTAACACCTTATGTTATGGTCTTTTTTTATGTTCAGTGAATTTAGATTTGATTTGATTTATGGTGTTTAACGCCACTTTCAGCTATATCGTGACGACCAGTTTTAGTGGTGGAAGAAGCCGGAGTACCCAGAGAGAACCATCGACCATGGGCAAGCAACTGGTAAACTTTATCACTTGCGGCTGCGAGTCGAGTGCACCCTTTTTTGTAATTTACAAAGCCAGGTGCGAACCCACGCCGTATTGGTGATAGGCTTATATGAGTTGTTAGGTAATCCAACTACCTAACTCATTGAGCCACCCGGGCCCTCCAGTGAATTTAGATGAGAGATGATTGTTTGTTTTGTTGATATTGGTGGAATTGTTTATCATCATTGTTTAAACTTTCTTTTCATACAGTCAGTGATATTCTTCCATAATTCTGGTTTCCCATACTTACATATCAACTATATTACTAAAGCTGTTACCAATGACAACACACTGTGACAGATTGTGTAAGATACACATGAAGTCTACTGTAACTTACATATCAACTATATTACTAAAGCTGTTACCAATGACAACACACTGTGACAGATTGTGGGAGTTCCAGTTACTCCATAACAGATTGTTATATAAACTTTTCCCACAGTGTGGCATGTAAAATAATGTCTTCTTCCGTGATCTCCTTTTGCCTTCCTGAAAAATAAGATGTCTTCATTTTTTTAATTCTCCTTAATTCTGCTTGCTTAGCCGAAAAGTAACAAATATCAATTCTAGTCTTTGGCTTGAGCAGACCTGTGAGTACTCTTACCATTTCACACACTGATGCGGCTATATGAATTTGTGATTTTAATTGGATATTATATAAATGTTTAAGACATATGCTTATAATATAATTTGCTTAAATACAGTCAATCCTGTATATAAAGGCCACTCAAGGGAACCTGAAAATGCGCCCTTTATTAGCAGTTGCCTTTTATATACAGGTTAAAGTTATATATACTATTCATTAATGGGAAGAATGAGACTGTCCGCTAAAAAAAATATGTAGGAACTTTGGTCACTATCGGGCAAATTATTGTAAATCCTACATGTCACCTCTTGTTAAAGGCAATTTCTAAATCGCTAATGTTTGAGTTGTATAATAATTCCTATGTTGACACGTCAGTGAGGACCATTCTTCAGCATTAATGTATTGTTTTCAGGACTAAACATACCATTATCAGAAGCAGCCACAAGCACCAGAGTTCACCCCTGGTTTTTTTGGTGGGGGACTGTGTTGCGGACTGTGTTGCTCATCTTCTTTAGTTCTTTGTGTTATCCTTTTGTGTGTCTTTACATTCTTAGTTCCATTTTTTTATGTCCGTTTTCCGCGTAAAAACAATGATCAGTTCTTCGTTACCTCCAGTTGATTATAGGTAGACCCATGTCTTATTTACATTATTTGTGTTTGTTTGCATATAGTGGTGTCCAACACATATTGTGTTGTGTTTTTGTTTTGTTTGTCTTCGTCCTGTTTCTTGTGTGCCCTATGTATGTTGCCAGTTTCTCCTGATTGTTCATTCTTGATTGCCCCTTCAGTTTCCTTAATGTTTAGTTATTTACCATACTAACCTCATTTTCTGCAATAACAGTAAATCCTGAACTTCTTAAAAACTCTTTTTCTTCTTTGTACAATTTAGGATCATAGAAATAACAATAACTTTTGTCAATCTAAAATAAAAAGATAAATTTATTCAAATAATTTTTTTAAAGGAATATCTTTTATTTGAAATAGTCATAACATAGGATTAGGTTTATGGTGTTTAACACCACTTTCAACAATATTTCAGATATATTGTGGCAGTCATTTTTATTGGTGGAGGAAACCGGAGTACCCAGAGAAAACCACCAGCCTGCCGTAGGTCACTGACATATATTATCACATAATGTTGTATTGAGTACACCTCACCATGAACAGGACTGAGTTATAACCTAACATCTTACTAAATATCCAAAATGTTGTCCAGGGGCCGCACGAACATAGGAGCCCCATGCTAATCTATGTATATTGTGTACATCATGTTATCTGAATGTTTATGTTTAAATTTTAATATCACCCATTTATATTTATTTCTGTGAGTGGTTGTGTAGGTAGGGCCCAAGGGCCCTGTTTTGCCCGGGGGCCTATAATGCTGTTAAGACGGCCCTGCCACTTATGATAGATAATAGTATGTACCGACAACTAAACTCAAAATGATTATGGATGGAAAATTATAACCATCAATATTAACAAAATGAACAATTAATATCAGTATTGATACTAACTTCAAAAACCGCATCGGTGGTGTAATGGTTAGCGTGCTAGCCTCAAGTGTGGTAGATCATGGTTCCAGCCCCAATCAGACAAACCCAGAGACTATAAAATTGGTATCTGTTGCTTCTCCGCTTAGCAGACAAGATTAAGGAGAAAGAACAGAGACTAGTTGACTTGGAATCAGGATAATGTTTCAGAGTGGGGCAACATGTCTATCTGCAGACTGTTGTTTCAGTGAGCTAGCACTATAAAAATCCAACTAAGCGTGTTGGTCTAGTACAAAGATGACCTCGAGCTCATCATCATCTCATTGAAAATAACTTGTTGTCATCATAATATAGCTGAAAAAATTGTTGAGTTGGCGTTAATGAACACTCACTCACTCGTTTTTTTTGATAATTTGAAGTAAAAGTTTACTCCACTCAAAGTAGCTTTCAGTTTAATTTATCCCAAAAAACTGTGATTCCTGAAGCTACTTTGATAGAAAGAAAATAAATCCCTTCAGTGTTGCATTTAGCTACATAATACCTAAACGACAGGGTATATCTTAAATAAACAAGAGCTGTATACAACACTTGTAAAATCCCTAGAATTAATATACCTGTATAACATCTTCTCTCAATAGTGTCAGTAGTGCTAGTTGATATCTAGCTATACAACAGTCAGCAAAGTTACCAATACCATAAGACACTATCTCTTCAATCTGTGTATTACGTACCAAGTCTAAAAATAGATTGTTGTGCTGTAAAAAGCTTGAAAGACAATAACAAACTTAATTAAAAGCAACCGTATACAAGTTTATATGTTTCTTTAATTATAGAGAATTTGACATCATGAACTTGTATGTGTCCATGTATGTGTATTAACTTGCATTAGTGCGTGCTACGTCATCAAAACATATGCATCACGTGATTAACATTCCAGACACACGTTGCCAGGAACTTGTAAAAAGGCTGCTACAAGTGTGCGAGTTTTACGCAAATGATAATGTATTTCTTGAATAGTAAATAGTTTTTGTAAAATTCATGATTAGATTCATCATATTCTTCAATCTTTTCATTTCTAACCTGAGCCAATTGATCTGGTTTTTCAATAATTTTGCACATCTTTCATATTACAAATGAGTGGGATTCCAGCACAACCAAATATTCATATCATGCTTTATAGGGTGGTTAAAGTGCTTAAAGCCACTTTCAACAATATTTCAGTTATATCGTGGTGGTCAGTTTTATCAGTGGAGGAAACCAGAGTGCCCGGAGAAAACCACAGACCTGCCGCAAGTCACTGAAAAAACTTTATCACATAATGTAGTATCGAGTACACCTCGCCATGAGTGAGATTCAAACTCACGATGTTAGTGGTGATAGGTACTGATTGCATAGGTAGTTGTAAATCCAACTACCATATGATTATAACCATGACTGCCCCTCTAAAAGTTTACATAATTATCTTCCTTTAAATTATAATACATACCTCTAACATCACTGTAAAATTCTGATATTTTCAATACTAAACTACAAAAAAAACCCAACACATAATAAAATAACAATGATTCTGATATTTAAATCCATAAAACAGAAAAGGCCTAAGTATTATAAAAGCTTGTTTACCAGTAGTCCTCTTTTCCAAAGAAAAATAAGTGAATAATTTCAGAAAACATTCACTAAATAGAAGCATGTACTTTTATTTTACAATATCATCATGTTATAATTTTTTTTTCTTTTCTTCAAATTTAAATTAAGCGCATCGGTGGCGTAATGGTTAGCATGATCGCCTCGAGTGCTGTAGATCATGGGTTTCAGCCAAAGGCTATAAAATTGGTATTTGCTGCTTCTCCGTGAAGCACGCAGCATTAAGGAGAAAGAGTACAGACTGGTTGGCTGGGAATCAGGCTCATGTGTCCGAGTGGGGCGACAAGTCTATCCGTGGACTGGTCGTTTTGTTTCAGTGAGCTAGCACTATAAAAATCCAATTAAGCGTGTTGTTCTAGTACAAGGTTGATATTCATTAAACAAGTACAACAAAAACTCTACTGAGATTTTAAACTCGACTACATACAACATATCTACAGATGTACATGTAAAGCAAAATTACATTGGTGTATGTCTTGTGAAATTATGTCCTCCAGGACAATATTTCATGATTATATTGTCATGGAATTTTGTCTTATCTATGATATTTTGTCCTTTATCTGAACAGTATAATGCCATGTTATGGACAATATATCATAGTGAAACTGTGTCCTAACAAAGGGAGATAATTATAATTCAAAACTTGGACATTATTTCATGACTAAATAGATCATATTATATGTATTGATGAATCTGACTATATTACTTCTGCTCAATCAGTTTTTATTTCCCCAATTAACCAGGGTTCATTTGATTTGTATAGTGAATCTGATAATTCATTGAAAGACAACTTTCTATTGAATGAAAGTAACAATAATTTACTTAGTGAAATTGAAGTTTTAGAATCTGACATACCAGTTACACCACTCCCTCCGAAACGTGCATGGAAATTATAAAAAAAAACTTCGCCAATCTAGTGTTTATGAAAATTGTTATTAAATTTTCTGTTCTTGTTTAAATTCTTGTATTTCTGGAATATATATGTATTTGTCTTGGGTTGAGCAATTTGACAGTGGTTGTTAATATATTTCAAATTGAATCAAATATAGTGTAATAAATATCATTTCTATGACAAATAAATCTCTTATATTTTGATTGATTGATTGATTTATTGGTGTTTAACGTCCAGCGAGCAATGAAATAAAATATAGTATAAATATGTGAAGCATAAAAATATCATATATCAAGTTGATGTCGGACATTATTTCACAGTTAAATAATGTCCAGTAAGAATGGACAATATCTCATGATGGAGGACACAATTTCATTATGAAATAATGTCCAAGACACTATTTCATTATAAAATAATGTCCATGGACAATATTTCATATGATATTTTGTCTGGAGGACATTATTTCATGGAGGACACTATTTTATTTTACATACACACATTCAATACTTTAAAAACTATTCAGACATCTAATTTATCTGCTTTGTACTAGACGAACACGCTGATCCATGATTAGTCCGATATTCCTCTGCCGTCCGACGGCTTATTTAGAACTTGCTGTAGTCCCACTGCTATAGCAAGTTATAAATAAGCCGTCGGACGTCACAGGAATCTCGGACTAGAGATTCCTCTGCCGTCCGGATTTTTATTTTGTGTTGGCGAGTTTTGGTAAAATAAGGGGGAAATTTTCAATGGGGTCGTTTTAGTAGTGGGGCCTTTTTGACATGCTCTATTTTACCCTAAACCACAGTGCCTTGTTGTCAAATCAACGTGCACATACAACAACTTTTTGTGTATCCATAACATATACAAAAAAAGTAGGTCGATAGTCAATAATTAATTACATTGCTTCATTTAATTTCAGCCCAATCTTGTCTACATCTACTTCTATGTTAGCCTCATTTTGTTTTCTATCCTTATTTAGGTTTACATCTGTCCTCTTTTTACGGTTTTTGCGACTTTTGACAAGTTGGAAGTCTGACATGTTGTGATCTTTTTGGTATTAGACATTACCTAAATTCTAAAAGTCAAAACACATAAGGTAAGTGCACGATTCGTGTTCGGAATTGTGTGTTACACTGTACAATGATATTTGTTTTTAAACATACCGTTAGCATTTAAACGCATAAATAAAGCGTGGAAGTTTTATTTAGTGTCGGTGCATATATAATGTATAGTGTTTTTCTTGAATATTCTAGTAACAGTCAACAATCAACTAAGTTTTATATATATATAAAGTCGGAAGCATATATATAAAAATACAACAAAGAACATGAGCTCTATTAGAGCTCTTTAGCCGACTTGATATTTTAAAAACAGAAACAACAGACAATCATAACAAATCAGTACTTGCTTAAACATACATAAAATCATAGTTATAGAGAGACACATAGCATAAATAAAATGCATATATAATTAAAAGCATAAGGGCAAGCTGCAAGCCAATCTAATTAAAATTAGATCTCTCACTTTGCTCTTGTTTATTTATATTTCGCGCATGTGAGCTCCCACGCGCGAAATATAAATAAAAAAGAGCAGAGTGAGAGATCTAATTTTAATTAGATTGGCTGCAAGCATAATACATGATATAAAATAATAATAATACATTTAAATTAAGTACTTAAAAATTCCACATTTAAAGCAATAAAAGCGACTTCATATTTTAAAAGCAGAAATAACAAGCACCACAGTGTTTAAAAATACTAAATAACACAAAGCAGCCTTTTAATAGTTCTGCAAACATACATACCTACACAAGTCATGAAAGAGAGTCTCATAGCAGAAATAAAATACATGCATAAATAAAAGTACAAAGACAAGCACATCACATGAGCAAATGGCATCAGCAAACAGCGCCGGAACAGGAGGCATGAAAAGCTAAATTCTGAGGCAGCAGTAACAGGTCATAGTTTACATGAGCTACAAGTACAATTTTCTGAGAAATACCAGTTAGAGATAAAAATTTTGAACTGCCCAAAAATAATAGAGGAGCTCACTGCCAGTGGATTGTGTCTGTGTCCCTCACCTGTCATTTTGCTTTGACGAAACGTTATTCAGAACCTTCCATGGGTGTTTCCTACCTAATTTAAATTAATATGCTCAAATGGTTTTAGAGAAGATTTTTTTTTATCTATAGCTAATCACAAACAAGAACTGCACTATGGAAGCCATATTCGTCGTATGATCGAAACCAAGGATTTGTATTACAAATCCTGTCGGCACGAAATATGGAAATTTTATATAGGATCTCCCGTTCATCATTCCTACAAAGTAACAACCATTGTGCCTCCTAGTTTACGAG
>MJUT01004929.1:379865-400078 GCA_002080005.1 Gigantidas platifrons
TTTTTCTACTTAAAGTGTTCTGTATAACTGGCTATGTTGTAAGTTAGGTGTTTTATAGTATGCTCGCCTCGAGTGCGGTACAACGTGGGTTCGATCTGCGGTCGGGTCAAACCAAAGACTATAAAATTAGTATTTGTTGCTTCTCCGATAAGCACGCATCAGTACGGAGAAAGAGCAAAGACTGGTTGCCTCGGAATCAGAATAATGTGTCCGAGTGGAGCGACATATCTACCCGCGAACTGTTGTTTCAGTAATCTAGCTCTATAAAGATCCAACTCAGCGTTTTGGTCTAGTACAAAGCGGACCTCATCATCATCTCATTGAAAATTAACTTGTTCGCGTTATGATATAACTGAAAATTGATGAATTGGCGTTAAACAACAATCACTCATTCACTATAATACACAGCAGACAATCTTGAGTATTTAAATCAATCGTTCTAAATGCAATAATTTCCAGCAAATATTTACTCGATTATTCTATTATTCCTGATGACAATTTGTATTTTGTGATACTGCATATATTATTAGAATGAATAATTACTAGTATTAAGAATGATATTTTTTAAGAGTTAATACCATCTACTCCTTGATGCCATGTCGGCACTTCAAGGATAATTATTTTCTTTGCATAATTTTAGAGATCATAAAAAGCATATTATGTTGTGTTTTTTGTTTTGTTCGTCTTCGTCTTGTGTTTTGTGTACCCAATGTTGCTAATTTTTCTGGATTTTCCATTTTGTATTGCCCTTCGATATTTTGTTTTCCTTTCCAGAGCACCTGAGTTCACCCCCGGTTTTCAGTGGGGTTCGTGTTACTCGATCTTTAGTTTTATGTGTATGCTTTGTAGATCGTTGTTTGTCCTTTTTCATTGTGTTGTCTGTTCTTCTTCGATTTACGGATTCTGATTACTTCTTTGGTATCTTCAAACTCTTCTTATTAGAATGAATAATTGCTAGTATTAAGAATGACATTGTTTAGCTAATACCATCTACTCCTTGATGCCAAGTTACCATTTACTCCTTGATGCCAAGTTGACAGTAAAAGAATAGTAATTTTCTTTGCATAATTTTAGAAATCATAAAGCATATATATTGTGTTGTTTGCTTGTTTGTTTGTTTCTTTCTTTCTTTCGTCTTGTGTACCCAATGTTGCCAGTTTGTCTGGATTGTCCATTTTTTTTATTGCTCCTTCGTTATTCTCTAACGTTGATATACTCTTTGCATTATTTTGGCATCACAGAAATACTTGATGAATTGCTCTGATATCAATAATACAAACATAAGTACTTTTCGTTTAGCCGTCATCCTCATGGTGGCTTGACCATTCCTCAAGTTATAGAAAAACTTTGGTTACAAGCAGACTCTGACCATGACAATCATCTGTCACTCAATGAATTCTTAGCAGAGTTCCTGACATCATTCGACCACGATCGTACGTATTACTTCTAGTTAGAATTTCTTAAACATTAAGACAATTAGTGTCAGTATTACTTTGAGAAAAAACACTCATCTACATGTGATGAGCTTAATAAGCAATCGAACTGTTAAAATTGTATTTTGTCGTGCATTGTTTTGGTAAATGTCCCCGTAATAGAATGTATTGTACTTAATAAACGGACGAAATCGTGATAAAACGACTATTGTATATTGTCAAGCATTGTCGTGTCTTTATTATAGAATGTATTATACATAATAAATTATACGAATGAAATCGTGTCGTTGTGTTCTGTTCAGAGTTACTTCCCTTTGAATACGTTTAACCATACGTATAATTACTTCCCTTTGAACATACACATTGAGTTATCTCTCATCGAACATACACACCGAATACAATATGGTTTACCACGTGGTTATGCAATCGGCTCTTCACTGTATCTTTATAAACAATCGCACATTACTACTGATTAAAAATTTAGTTTTAACATTAGCTTAATTTTTCAATTAGATTCAGGAGCCGTAGCCAACCATGAATTTGTCCACCAATGGCAGCACAACTACCATGAACACCATCAAGTCGTCGTCCATATTTTCCAACATTTTGACATGGACAAAGATGGCGTCATATCAAGCCCTGATCTGACAAATCTCTTTCATCGACTGGATCACAATGGTAATACTCGTAAATTAAACAATGCGGGTTGAAAAAAGGCAATGTTTTAGGATAATTTGTATTTATCTATAAAGATCATGGTATTGGATAGTGTGCTAAATTCTCTAACCTCTATGCGCAAAGTTATAACTTTGCAAAACCGGAAAAATGGCCTGTCTTGTATTTGGAACCGTTTTATACTGATCGTCATTGGTCCTAAGGTCCAAAAGTAATATTACATTACCGATGTACACAGGTTATGAACCGTTTTATACTAATCGTCATTGGTCCTATGGTCCTAAAGTAATATTACATTACCGATATACACAGGTTATGAACCGTTTTATACTGATCGTTTATTGGTCCTAAGGTCCAAAAGTAATATTACATTACCGATATACACAGGTTATGAACCGTTTTATACTGATCGTTTATTGGTCCTATGGTCCAAAAGTAATATTGCATTACCGATATACACAGGTTATGAACCGTTTTATACTGATCGTCATTGGTCCTATGGTCCAAAAGTAATATTACATTACCGATATACACAGGTTATGAACCGTTTTATACTGATCGTCATTGGTTCTATGGTCCTAAAGTAATATTACATTACCGATATACACAGGTTATGAACCGTTTTGACTATCGTTTTACAATAAACTCTTTAATAACCGTTAGAAAAAAATGGGAAGTCAAGAATGGACAATCCAGAGACACCGGCAACATTAGACACACGACACAGAACTGCGACTAGCAAAATAACAGACTAAAAATATGAGAAGATATCATTAATACATTATCACTACAGAAACTTACATAATAAAAAAAAAATACCATACTGTAGGCAGAAGAGTTGGAAGATATCAAAGGGAGGTAATCAGAATCCGTAAATCGAAGGACAGACAACACAATGGCCAAAGGAAAAAGAACAAAAGGATAAACAACGATCTACAAAACATTACACAGAAAACTGAAGATCGAATAACACGAACCCCAATAAAAACCATATGTGAACTCATGTTCTCCGGAAGGGTAAGCAGTTCCTGCTCCATAAGTGGCACCTGTAGGAACAGTTCCAAAATCCAGTAGAACAACCAACCATAAGAAATAGGCAAAATCGATGAAATATAATAATTATTATAGCTGTACATACACGTTAGAGAAAACCGAAGGGGCAATCAAGAATGGACAACATTTGGCACACAAGAAACAGGACGAAGACAACCAAAACAAAAAACACAACACAGAAAACTAAGAAAAAAAAGATGAACAACACGGACCCCCACCAAAAACCACGTGCTCGCGAATGGTAATCAGTTCCTGCTTCTTAAAAAACACCCGCCGTGTTACTCATATATACAGTCAAGTCCGGTAAATGTATTGGCAGTGATAAAGGAAAGAAAGCATCTACATAAAGATCCATTGTCATTTGAGATATGGATATTTCCTAACTGTACGTGAATATAACTGATTGAATCATATTTCTAGCATTTGTTCCAATCAAATACACATTCAGAAAGTTTAGAAGATATCAAAGGGGTAACCAGAAGCCGTAAATTGAAGAAGGACAGACACTACAATGACCAAGTCTGGAGGAACCAAAGGAGTAATCAAAAACCGTAAATTGAAGAAGGACAGACAATACAATGACCAAAAGAAAAGGGACAAAAAGACAAACAATGAACTACAAAACATTACACAGAAGACTGATGATTTAGCAACACGAACTTCAATAACGGGGTAAGCGCACGTGCTCCGGAAGGGTAAGCAATTCCTGTTCCACTAAGTCGAAGGACAAATAATGATATACAAAACATTAAAAAGAAAACTGATGATTGAGCAACACGAACCCCACTAAAATCCGGGGGTGATCTGAGGTGCTCCGGAAGTGTTAGCAGTTCCTGCTCCACGTGTGACGCTCGTCGTGTTACTGTTAAACAATACGAGAAAACTATCCACATTTTATTTCAGTTGACAATCTGATGGAGCATAACGAGTTTGCTGCTTTGATGGGATTTGTAAGTATGAGGTTCTATATCTATTACACATACTTCCTTAGAAACCAAACAAAGAAAAAATGTTATTTAACAAAAGTTTACTGCCTACCCTTCCGGTGCACCTGAGTTCAAACCTGATTTTTGACGAATTTGCTGTTTTTTTTAATAGCATTTGTGAGTAAACATAAGATTCTATATTTACTATACGCACTTCCTTAAGAAACCAAACAAAGAGAACAAAAAGTTATTTACGTCATGCTACAGTAACAACAGTGACAGTCGAATCTTTAAAGACACATTTTATAAATTGTAATGTTTTATTCCCGGGAACCATCATAAGTAGGTTTGATAAAACGTAGGTTCAAATGTAGTGCGTACGGTACGTTTCTGGAATAACCTTCATCGGGTACACTCAAAATCGAGAGATTGGAAAGTGAAATGATTTAAAGTTTTGGGAGCGATAAAGCCAAAGGTCCTAAACAGGACAGCCAGAATCGACTAAGGTCACATATGGCTGAGGGAGAAGAACCTTAGTTTTATTAGTAATTACTTTATTTAGGAACTGTAAATTTCAGTAATTAATATATCTAATAAACCATATCAGTGCCGATACTGGGTGGATGATAACCTCGGCAACTAATAGTCCACCAGTAAAGGTATCGACCCAGTGATAGTAATAAAAACGTAGGTATCTAATTTAGTATGCACGACACGTTTCTGGAATAACCTTCATCAGGTACACTCATAATCTAACGTGGAATAACCTTCATCAGGTACACTCATAATCGAAAGATTGGAAAGCCAAATAATTTAAAGGTTTGGAAACAATTTATTAATTACTGTTTATCCTACAGTTGTTCCTTGTGTAACAGCTANACTCATAATCTAACGTGGAATAACCTTCATCAGGTACACTCATAATCTAACGTGGAATAACCTTCATCAGGTACGTTACTGGAATAACCTTCATCAGGTAAACTCATAATCTAACGTGGAATAACCTTCATCAGGTAAACTCATAATCTAACGTGGAATAACCTTCATCAGGTACACTCATAATCTAACGTGGAATAACCTTCATCAGGTACACTCATAATCTAACGTGGAATAACCTTCATCAGGTACACTCATAATCTAAAGATTGGAAAGCCAAATAATTTAAAGGTTTGGAAACAATTTATTAATTACTGTTTATCCTACAGTTGTTCCTTGTGTAACAGCTAAATAAATGTATTCGATAAAGAAAAGTTATTTTGAAACTAGCATGATATTACCTCATCTTGTACTCCTTCCATATGTTTTATCAGTTTAGTTTTCGGTAACTAGTTTTAACTAGTTTAAACGTAGATATATAATTTAGTATACATGTATATCATGGGTGGTGTAGTGGATGCGCCGTGCTCGTCTCCCGTGTGGTAGATTCGTGGGTTCGTTTGCCTGTCTAGTCACATCAAAACATATGAAATTGGTATGTGTTCCTTCTCCGCTAAGCACACAGCAAGAAGAAAGAGAAAGACTATTTGCGTCGGAATCAGGATGATGTGTTCGAGTGGAGCGACATGTCTACATGCAAAATGTTGTTTCAGGGAGCTATAGCACTATAAAAATCCAACTATATGTGTTGGTTTAGTACAAAGCGGACATCATTATCATCTCATCAAATATTTCTTGTTAATAACCTAACGTATATAGTTTTATATTATTTAATTTCCTATTGTCAGAGAATATCAAAAGGGGCGAACAATGGTTAATTGTATAATTATCTTTTAAATATAACTGCCTATGGTGGTTTTTTTAGAAGATAAACGCAAATTTAATGCAGTGTCTCAAAATATAAAATATGGGTATATTCGACGCAAAACAGGGGAAATGCTCGGTAAAACTAACCTTTGTCCAAATTTCTAAACTTCTAGCATATCGTAGGATGCATACTGCAGGGTGGTCGTAATCGTTATTGATTGGTCGGTGTCAGCAAAACAATAGTCGTAATCGTTATTGATTGGTCGGTGTCAGCAAAACAATAATCGTAATCGTTATTGATTGGTCGGTGTCAGCAAAACAATAGTCGTAATCGTTATTGATTGGTCGGTGTCAGCAAAACAATAGTCGTAATCGTTGTTGATTGGTCGGTGTCAGCAAAACAATAGTCGTAATCGTTGTTGATTGGTCGGTGTCAGCAAAACAATAGCACACAAAAACCTTTGACGATACAAATACATAAGTGGTAGCCACAGAAGGACAGACAATAACATACCCTCCCCCCCCCCAAAAAAAAAGGAAAAAAGACAAACAATGTTCCACAAAATACTATTCAGCAAACAAATGATTGAGCAAAGCAAAGCAATAATAACCAGTGTGTACTGAGGTGTTCAGGAAAGTTCAGCAATTCCTGTTCCACTAGTGGCACCCGTCATGTTACAGTTACACGACACAAACATAAGGAAATCAGGCTGTACAACAGTAGGCGTGTGAAGTAAATAGTGAAGATATGTGATATTGGACAAAATGAACAACCGGCATCAGCTGTTCATGCCCCACATCCAATCGCAAGAACACGAACCACACCAACAACAAATCACACATTTTTAAAGTAAGAACAAATGACAAATACATGTATTACTGGAAAAAAAAATCAGAAAATTATATTATCAGAATCATTCAATATTAAATTATTACCATCACCATGACTACATGAATACATTGTTTATTTTCAGGTGTATGGTACACTACCTTTGCCAGTCGTGCCATAAATAAATTATTGTATTATCTGAGTTTTGATTGATACATACATATGTATAAAAACAGTTCAAACAGTGATGGTCAACAATTCCACCAATATCACCAAAACCACCAATCACCTCCCACACCAAAAAAACCACGACATATGACCTTGGAAATCCAGATCCTGGCATGGAACAGACACAAATATGTGGCGGGATCAAACCGGCAAATGGGATCCCATCACTACTACTCTTGATAATTAGATGTCTAACGGCTAAACAAATCTACACAAACGATAATCCCCTTCCCAGAGTATGAGACGTCCACAAGTCTAGTGCTGAACGTTGCCATGGTTATACTCAATTATACCTCAGTACAAGTTTTCCTGTTAAAAAGACATGTTCATAGGTATTCTATTTACTAGTCAATTGTGTAATGAACTATATATATTCACCGATGAATATAGCCCAAAGACTATTCACCCCTCTATTAGGTAGTTGGATTACCTAACAACTCATTATAAGCCTATCACCAATACGGCGTGGGTTCGCACCCGGCTTTGTAAATTACAAAAAGGGTGCGCTCGACTTGCAGCCGCGAGTAATAAAGTTTACCAGTTGCTTGCCCATGGTCGGTGGTTCTCTCCGGGTACTCCGGCTTCTTTCACCACTAAAACTGGTCGCCATGATATAGCTGATATATTGCTGAAAGTGGCGTTAAATACAATAAATCATTAATCTATTCACCCTTTCTGTGCTATTCAACAGAAACGCGATATATTTTCGTTTATTTTGTAACCCTCTTGATTCATTGAAGGCAACACGATAATGGAAATTCAAAATTCTCGGAGTTTTTCCAATGCTAAATTGAAATCCCGGAAGACCCGTAGACGACATCAACAAACATGGCGAGCAGCTTCGTCTCTTATGCTGTTCGGTATAATAAAACACTTAATCATAGACTGGATATTCGAGTAATAGCAAGTTTATTGTTCCCCTTGACATCAACTATTGCCCTCGCCTTCCCCTTGGGAAATAGTTGATTCTCGGGGAACAATAAGCTTACTATTGCCCTCATACCATTCAATGAGTGTATAATATTGACCAATATACAGTATACCATATCTTTATTGTTTAATAGAATGAAAAACAATACCTCACTGTCGAAACAATCTAATTGACAAATCGTAAAAACAGAGACAAATCGATTCCCACAACACGCAATTACAAGCACGCTCACTTTCCTGGCTTTGTACAGGCACTTCAATAAAAAGTGGCGGGGTTAAACTTCCCTCTTTGTGAAATGATGCGGTCATGCATGTCACACTTTATTTTCATTTGTTAAGGGTGTTTTGTTTACTATTCATTTTGTGTTATTTGGTCGGCAATGGTTTGTATATTTTTTTACTCTATTTAATTGGTGATGCAGATTTATTTATTCATTTAATTATTAATTAATTATTTTTATCATTGTCTGTCCCTTGTCATTGTTGTTTATTTATTACGTTAGTATATAACATATTACAATGTTGTTGTACCTAACAAATAATAAATTACATTCTTAAGTTATCTTGATGAAGGAGGTTAAACAGTATCTTCCAGAATTAGTGGCAAAAATCTTCAATAAAACGAAATAAATCACCGTCTTAAAACAACATCGAATAAAAATAAAATTATCTCTATCATATACAAATATAAAGTTATAGTGTTTATGTAATTTTTAATTCGTTCTTCCTGTTAATATTACCCTTAAGTCACTCTTAACTAAAACAATTTATCAAAGTACACAACAACATAGCATTTTATATGTTAAGCCATTATTAAAGTATTAAATAACAGGATATGTGTAAAACACACCTTTATTTTCATCAGCCATCTTAAGATAAAGTTGATCTTTAACGGTAAGTAAATATATAGATGTATTGGGGGTAATTTAAGGTCACAAATGCTAATTTGAATACACGTGATTAAAATGCATGCAATTGTCCACATGAGAAACGTCCATTTATAAACTGGTAAATTGACCATAGCTTATTTTTATCACCGACTTTTAGCAAATCAAATTGTTTCAATCATCGTTAGTGCATATATGTCAACTATAAAACTGGCATATTTCCAATATTATTTAACATGGTACATTGTATTTATGAGTTCTACCATCATAGAACATTCATGAATATATTTTTTATGACTTTAAGTGCGCGAGCGAGTGAGTGATTATTGGTTAACTCCAAATGAGTAATTATCCAGCTATTTTTATATCATGATAATAACAATGTTACAATTTGATAAGATCATGATGATGATGTTCACTTTGTACGAGACCAACACACTGTCAAACAGAGTTGGATTTTTATAGTGATAGCTCACTGAAACAACAGTCCGTGAGTAGACATGTTGCTTCTCTCGAACATACATTATCCTGATTTCATTTTAAGCCAACTACTCTTCGCTCTTACCATTGAGTGCTGCGTGCTGAGAGGAGAAGCACAAATACCATTATGATAGTTTTTGGTCGGACCTGACTTGGGGCTGTAACCCCCCCCCCCCCCACCCCACCCCACCGATACGAATTTTACGACTTTTGGTTATTTAATGTATATTGTATTTGTTTTATATCTTTTTATTACTTATGATAAGCATATTTCCAAATACTCTCCTTACTATTGAGTAACAATGACATCATGTTGGAGTGGGAGCAAGGGGTCATAAGGCAATAATTTCACAACGTATCCAGAGGTGGTTCGACTCTTAGGGGCATGGATACGAAACTTAAAGGTCAAACAAGATCAGCCATTACAATGATAAAGATCGTAGTACATATTTCCATTGTCGAGGTACAATAAAGTTCACATGATAGTTCAAAGAGGACGACGGTATAGTAACATAATTCACTGATATGATCTGTGCCGGATTTAGGACAAAAGAGGTCATATGCTAGTTAAGTTATGAGGCCCCTTACTTGGGACCTGAATGTAGCACACTCTCGCAGACTATCAACTGAAATTGCTCCGAAACGGAACGCCTTTAAATTTAAAATTGCACTACATACTAGTAAGCAAAAATCCATCGTAAAAAATGTTTTTTGGCAGGAAGATGCCCCCCCCCCGACCAACAGGGCCCTGTACTTAAGGACACCTAAACACAATGGTAGTACCGGCACTAGATATGATGATAAAATACTCCAAAATCATCCAATCAGAACATTTTATATATTAGATACAGTCTTCTGATTGGCTGTTTTGCGAATAAGAGTACAAAAATCTTGCTCAAAATATTTGATGAACGTAAAACTAGATACAAAAATTGAGACTATTAAAGATATAATGAAACATTATGATAAGACATGGTATAGTCACGTAGTGGTAAATCACTATATCATGAGGGAGATACCCGCTCTCCGAAAGGGGCGCTCGATACTTGTGTGGGAGGAATCAAAAACACAGATTGCCTGATGACGGGCCACATTTGAGTGTCTTGTTAGGACAATGCCACACCTCTTGTCCAAAAAGTCCGACCCTATCCTTTATATTGGCTTTATCCTTTGATAATCTAAATTTCTACAAAATGTTCATCTTCTGTCCAACATAATTCATTGTATGAATACTTTATCTCGTAATGACTACAATTGAAAAACGTCACGTTTAGCCTCAATCGATCAATCAATCAATCAATCAATCAATCAATCAATCAATCAATCAATCAATCAATCAATCAATCAATCAATCAATCAATCAATCAATCAATCAATCCATCCATCCATCCATCCATCCATCCATCCATCCATCCATCCATCCATCCATCCATCCATCCATCCATCAATCAATCAATCAATCAATATTTATTTCTTCCTAGGCTGAGCCAATGGGTAATACGATTGATGTAACGAACAGTACCGATTGTGAAGTTAAAATCATAGTCTCTCCGAGTCCTGACTTTACCTTATCTGACCTCCTGATTGGTGCTTCTTCGATTTCTACAGATAAATATGGCACCATCAATACAATACATGATTTGTGGAAGGTTTGGACTGATATGATACTCTACGAGGACAATGATTGTCTATCTGACTTAGCTATTAAAGTTAGCGAGTTATTTGATTCATATGGTATGCCTATTGGTGCAGGAAAGATGTGTAACATGTATGATGCAGCCGTGACGGAATCATTGGACCGTATCTCTCCTGCTGCTTGGGACGCATTTAGAGGTGTATTCGAATTGACCATTACTGTTATGATGAAGGAACGCCATGGTAAAGTGAAACTTGTCCAGTATCAATCAATGACTGATTATTCTTGGAAAGTACATAATAAGTATATAGCCAGAATTAAACATGGTACTCTCTGGGAGGATGGCATCAATCTGAAGGAATTTAAACCTATTAAATAGTATGTGTTTGGATGTATAATCAATTGTACAAAGATAATTAAAGTTATGTATAATGTAGTATTGTATTTATTTTATATTACAGGGGCCCGGGTGGCTCAATGGGTTAGGTAGTTGGATTACCTAACAACTCATACAAGCCTATCACCAATACGGCGTGGGTTCGCACCCGGCTTTGTAAATTATAAAAATGGTGCACTCGAATCGCAACCGCAAGTGATAAAGTTTACCAGTTGCTTTCCCATGGTCGGTGGTTCTCTCCAGCTTCCTCCACCACTAAAACTGGTTGTCATGATATTGCTGAAATATTGCTGAAAGTGGCGTTAAACACAATAAAAATCAATCAATCAATCAAAAATCAAATCAAACTAAAACGAGTTTGGATAGTATATGTACACTTTTCTGTAATCTGGTATGTGTGGACAATGTGCGTCCTTGTCCGTTTTTTCTTTATGCCTTGGTTTTCTCGTTATCTGTTGGTTTGTGGCTTGTTGTCGTGTCTTGAAGGCCTCATGGCTTTACTCCATCAACAACGTGATTGAAACAGGTAGTATGGAATGAACAGAATATCCGTTCGTTAGTTCATCACTAGTAGCTAAGGAAAGTTTGAAGTTTCCACAGGGGTAAATTGTTGTTCTCACATTCTCACGGACAGTTTGAGCTGTTAAACGGTTCGCGCCAAATCCAACCTTTCTAGTCTGATTGTACATCAGACAAGAGAAGAAGACTGTTACTACTAGACTAGTAGAACATAACTAGGGTCTACATCACTTCTATCTGGTAAAATTGTTTCATATGTCTTAAGGTTGTGTTCGTGATCGTATGGTAGTTAGATTTACAACTACATGTGTAATCAGTGCCTATCATCACTTAAGTTGTGAGTTCGAACCCTGTTCATGGTGAGGTGTACTTGATACAACATTATGTGATAACGTTTGTCAGTGACTTCCGGTAGGTCTATGGTTTACTCCGGTTTCCCACCACTAATAAAACTGACCGCCACGATATAACTGAAATATTGTTGTAAGTGGCGCTAATACCATAACCATAACCACTTATCAGGTCATCATAAACCTTATTGTAGAGTACAGTACTGTTGTGTCTTTTCAATGTTATGAAATAAAGATTAAACACTGGTGATAAATAATTCCACCATTATCAATAAAACGAATAATCATGTCTTGCTTCAAATCATTGAACACATTAAGACCACGACATATGGCACTAGAAATCCAGGATCTAGCTTGGGACGTGGACTTTGTATGATAAAATGATTTATTGAGTGAATATGTATACAAAATATTTTGATCACATGCAATTACTGGTTCCCCGTTTGTTCATAGGGAGCAGTTTTATTTGACTTAATAGAAGCACCACCACTGTGTTTTTTATTGTTATTTAATTCAGTTTTGATTGCCATTATGTATCTATCACGATTCTTCTGGTGTGAATAATATTCTGAAAAATTTGAAGCAATAATAGCTATAGGCATTGCCAATAGCAACAGTCCACAGACTGCACAAACAACACCAACAAGATATCCGATTGTCGTAGACGGAAAGTAGTCCCCATAGCCAACAGTTGTCATGGTAATCACTGACCACCACATGCAAATCTGAATGCTATCAAATCCATCGTCTGCATGTATTTCTGCGTAGTAAATAAGTGTTGAGAATATCATCGTCGCCATTCCGAACGATATCAGCAATAAGCATAACTCTTTTATACTGCCTTTTATCGTCATTATCAATACCCGTAACGTACTTATCTGTTTTTCTAAGCGAAGAAATAGTACCAGTCGTACCATATTTACCGCTTTACAGACAAAATATAGTTCCCGTGTGGATGAGTTGGCAGCAAGATGTCCTTTAGCGAATTCCAGACCAAACGATATCCACATGCACACAACTAACAACCCATTTAAAAGATTGAGTGGCCTCTTAAGAAATTTGACCTTTTCGGGACAAAACGAAAAGTGTAAGGTCCATTCCACTGAGAATACTAGAAGACAAAAAATCTCAAGTACAAACAAAACGGGCACCGGGTCCATAATAATTAGCTGTTTAAGTTTTAGGCTTGCACCACTTTTTATAAATGGATAATCGTCTGGTGTTATTGTGGAGAGATATAAAGTAGTCCGAAGTGATGGCGTAGTCCACAGACAATACACAATAGCACTCATAATCAAAACTACCATGTAAAAGCCATGCCATATCTACCAAAAGAAAAATAAATTTGCTTTGATAATTGTTTATTAAGATTAATGCTAAACAGTTACATCATTTATTATGGATTTATTTTCTTGACTTTTGTGTTTGCTGTTTCTCTATATACAAATATTAGAACCTACGTGTTCCCGAATGCGTTGCTTTGTATGATGAAAATACCCTTTATCCTGTAAAATAGCATCACATACCACCAAGATAAGAAAAACGGTAGAAAATAGTACCCGGAAACCAGTTGGCATTATATTTGAGAACAAAACTTTCATGAAAAAAAACAGTAAAAACGGAATCCTGTAATAAATATTATATGTTTTGCATATTGCAAATAAGACAAAACAATGTCCAAATTATCCGTTATGAAAAAAAAATGTCCTTTTCAGTTCTTATGTTGACTAAAAAGCAATAAAAATCACATTGCTGTAATACATGTCATAGTATATGCCAAACACACAAACAATAGAACAGAAGTCAAATGATCATATCGTGTAGGAATCGCTGGGTCAGCATATTCTGGGTTTAAGATAGATGCTCATTATATACATATCATCTTTGTGTATAGCCATTGATGAAATGAAAATCAAATACCATACTGTCGGAAACGCTCCAAAATCCAATAAATTGTAAATTACAAAAAGGGTGCACTCGACTCGCAGTTGCATGTGATAAAGTTTACCAGTTGCTTGTCCATGGTCGGTGGTTCTTTCCGGGTACTCCGGCTTCTTCCACCACTAAAACTGGTTACCATGTTATAGCTGAAATATTGCTGAAAGTGGCGTTAAACACAAAAAAATCAATCAACCAATAAAAAAATCGCAGAAAGATGTAAAATTAAGCACCTAATACACCTCTAAGCCACTACTCAATGATTCTATTAGTTTATTTTGGCAACATTTTATTACAATATGTCAGCTGTAATTTTTTTTGCAAAATGCAAATATCTGTATTACAGTATTAGACGTGGACAATTATTGATATGAAAATATGATTGAATAATGGACCGAATGAAATTCATAAAAAATAAAATATGTTTTTTTTATAGAAATTGTAGATGTTAATCCAGTCTACTGAATAAACATTATAAAGATTACACTTACTTTAGCAAACAAATTTGAGACAGTTGGAAAATCTAGGCCAAATAATGATTGACATTTTACTAGGAGTGCAATAAAAATGAAAAACAAAATATACTACACTGTCGAAACAATGCCAAAATCAAACATCAAAATCGTAGTATGAGGCAAATTCGATACCACTAACACACAATTACGTCATGACCGCACACTTTCATGGCTTGACACAGGCACTTAAATAAAAGTGGCCGGTTTGATGAACCCAAACCTCCCCTCTTAGTGAAATGATGCGAGTGATGTGAGTAAAATGAGAATTAAATGATCACAATATGAGGAAAAATGTGTTAATATAGTAGCAGGAGTCTATAAGTAATTCCGCTGATGTGAAGTATGGATTAGTTTTGTATAATGTCATTGTATGGGGAATATAATGCAAGTACATTTTTGTACATTTGTATTTGTTTAAAAGAACTATAATATTGCCGAACCATTTTGATTTTGAAAACATCACTAATTTGGAAATTTGAAATTGTCTTTCATATGTTTGAAAGGAATGTCACTTTAGACGGCTATGGAATATCAATATCAACGTGCTATCTACATGTATAAGGGTCCGGGAGGTTCAATGAGTTAGGTAGTTGGATTTACATAACAACTCATACAAGCCTATCACCAATACGGCGTGGGTTCGCGCCCGGTTTTGTAAAAAAAAAAGGTGCACTCGACTCGCAGCCGCAAGTTATAAAGTTTACCAGTTGCTTGCACATGGTCGGTGGTTCTCTCCGGATACTCCGACTTCTTACACCACTAAAAATGGTCGCCATGATAAAGCTGAAATATTGCTGAAAGTGGCGTTAAACACAATAAATCAAATCAAATCAAATCAAATCATGTATACAACAATAAAACAGTAAATAATTTTTAAAATGGTTAATATGTACATTCACAGTCTAAACGTCTTTCAGCACTAAGATATTTTCCTATATATTCAATTATATGTAGACACAATATTAAAAAAAAATTATCATGAATTTATTTCTTATCGGATCTTCTGGAATTTTCACTTGTAAAGGCAAAATTTTTAGGAATTTATTGTAATATTTTCATTTTGTTCACAAGCATTTATTACATATAAACACAGATGTAAATGTTCGAAATCACAATTTTCAGTGAATATAAACACATGTAGTATAGTATTTGATGAAAATTCATATTTTAAGAAAAAGAAGAAGTAAAATTATATGAAAGTAATAAGAAGAAGATATTATATTTAACCATGCATTTAATCGTGGAAATTTCATGAAACTATAGTACGACAATATTTTGAATCACGAATATTATATGAAATATATAGGGAATTATTTTAGTGTGGAAAGACTTTTGATCAAATTGTATAGTGTTTACTGTGATTTCATTTTTTTTTTTTTCAAATTTAATTTACTTTATTCTTGCGAATTTTGTCCTCTCTTTGTAATTGTACCTAAGGGTCCGGGTGGTTGAATGAGTTAGGTAGTTGGATTACCTAACAACTCATACATGCCTATCACCAAAACGGCGTGAGTTCGCGCCCGGCTTTGTAAATTACAAAAAAGAGTGCAATCGACTCGCAGCCACATGTGATAAAGCTTACCAGTTGTTTGCCCATGTTCGGTGGTTCTCTCCGGGTACTACTTCCACCATTAAATCGGGTCGCCATGATATATAGCTGAAATATTGATGAAAGTGGCGTTAAACACCAAAAATCAAATCGTCAAATTATGTAATTGTACCTTCTTAAAAGTTATTTTTGTGATCTGTTATTGTGACAAAGCAGCTAATTTTTCGTTCGCTAATTTTATCGGGATTGCGATTTTTAAATTTTTTAAATATTCGTATCAGGCAATATTTAGAACACAACTGTAATTTAGAGTTTATTTTTAGAGTTTTGTTTGTTTCATATAGAACTAACATTACTTGTTTTCACACATTCGAATGTTCAAGTTTTTCATTTAAAAATAAGATTGACAGTCAGGGCCTATGAGAGGGGAAGGGGGTTCAACCGGTACATCTTTCTGTGGCCCGGAGAGCCAAGAAGGGATCCGTGAACCTCTGAAGGGTCCATAGCCTTAACCATTGACGTTTTATTTTGATTTTTCATTTTTAGGGGGTATTTTCACCTCAAATCCTCGATTCGGAGAGAAGTTTGACTGTCCCCGGGGCCCCAAAAGCAGACTTGTTCCGTCTTTCCAACAAGGGGCCATTGAATCTTTGAAAGGCCCCATAGACTTAACCATTGACATTTTATTTTGATTTAAAAAAATGTTTGGGTGTATTTTCAACTAAAATCCTCAATTTTGAGAGAAGTTTCAGCCTGTCCCAGGGGTCCCAAAGCAGTCTTGTTCCGCCTTGCAAAATTTCTCTTGGAGGCACTGTTGACAGTACAAAATATAATTACCTTTGCTAAAAGAGATGACCCTGGTTGATCAAACATCAACCAGGCTTTGATCTTCCAGTCGACACCTGTCTGTAGTGTGTCTGTGTATTCATACGCTCGCTTGATCTCTTCTATCATCCCTTGATCTTCCTCCAGTTGATAAAAAATTCTCAAACAACATTCGGAAACTTTCTGATGTGAAATATTCCAGAATTTCATTTCCTCTCTCATGACGGCTCCGCATATATTTTTCGGAATATGTAACTTCCCCATGATATATAGATTAAGTATAGAATTAAACACATCCGGGTCTCTGTCAAAGAAATATTCATCATTTGAAACGTCATAGAAATTTGAATTCTTGTCGAGTGTAGATAATCTTGTATTTGGTATATTTCTTAAAGTTGAAGCTGTGACCTCAAAATGTCTGCCTCTGATGTTTAATCTCACCCTCTGACCTCGGTTTACTTTATAATGGCTGTCCTCCATTTCTAAAACTGCAAAAATTATTACATTAATTCCAAAGTGTCCTTGCCATCCAAATAAGCCGAAAACAATAATGATTTAAGATTATTTTTAGCTTTTGTCCCCATTGTGCTTAAATGTGCGAAATTCTCTTTTCTTTATCAATATTTATCTTTCAATAAAACTAAGGTTCTCCTCCCTCATCCATGGGTGACCTTGGCCGATTTTGGCTATCCTGTTTAGGACCTTTTTTTTTTTTTCAAAATTATATGGCTTTTCAATCTTTCGATTATGAGCGAACCTGATGAAGGTTATTCCAGAAACGCATCGTGGGCAATACAATATGTGATGGTCTATTGTAAAACTCTGTTCTGTTGGTGAGTGAAAAGTGAAAATATTTTAAGCTGAGTAGAAGATCTACCATCGTCGGTAACCCACGGTTGATTCCGATACGTTCTCTCTCTCCATCACCCGTGGGTCAAATCGCTTGCAAACATTCGTACTCATGAATATTCAAAGTTTCGAATTAACCAATCAAAATCACGTTTATGAAAATGAAACTCTTTGGTATCGGAGTTAAAAAATCGTTCTGTCAGTAATGGATGCGCCCATGAAAATGTGTGGATGAAGTGTAGTGCAGTATAGAAAGTCCCTCAATCCTTTCACTCCAAATTTTTGCAACAGGTCCAACATTTTTAACTTTTAACCAAATTCATTATGAAAGGAACGATTTGATTGGTTGAATCGCATTGGAAGTTTGTAATGCGAAGACTTATGAATTATTCATGAGTACAAATGTTTACAAGCGATTTGACCCACGGGTAATGGAGAGAGAGGAACGTATCGGAATCAACCGTGAGTTACCGACGATGAAGATCTACTAGATATTACAAACAATAAATGAACACTTTATCTTGATTTGATGGAATGGTAGTATAATATACCATGTTCAGGAAAAATCACAGAACCAAGATTTAGAAGGATGGGATGAATATTCTTAGTAGGGTTCATGTTGCTCAAATAGTTTCTGTGTGGCGTTTTGTTGATCATTTGCTTTTCTCTTTTTGTCTTCTTTCTTTTGGTAATGATTTGTATTGCTTGTCCTTTGAATTACGAAATTTAATTACCTCATTGGCACCTTCAATCTTAAGATGGTGCTTAATGCCACTTTCAACAATATTTCAGTTATATCGCGGCGGTCAGTCTTTTTTTGGTGGAAGAAACCGGAGGACCCGGAGAAAACCACCGACCTGTCGCAAGTCACTGGCAAACGTTATCACATAATGTTGTACACATCGCCCTGATTGCGATTCGAACTCACAACATCAGTGGTGATCGCCACTGATTGCATAGGTAGTTGTAAATCCAACTACCATACGATCACGGCCATGACGGCCCTTTTTTCAGAAGAAATATTTTTTCTGCTATAAATATGTGTAATGTGATTTACCTATATTTGTTGTTAATGTAAAACTTTAAATTATTTGGATTTTCAATCTTTTGATTTTGATCGTACCTGGTGAAGGTTATTCCAGACACGTGTCTTGTGAACTAATTTTGATTACTACGTTTTTATTAAAAATAAAGGTTTTACCATTGTTACAACACAAATTTAATTCAAAATATTCTATGACTCATTTTTGACATCTAACGCAATTAATTTTAAGTTTCAATTAAACCTTAAGTGTAAATTAATTTCATGTACATTCCAAGTATATTTAAGTGTCAATTAAGTTTTAATTAACACTTAAAATTAATTGAGGTTTGTGCAACCCAGTCCTGGTGTCTTACGAAGACCATTAAAGCCATTGAATGTGTGTGAATCAAATCTTTAAGAAGTATCAATTGCGATAGTTTTTTTTTAATTTTAAGGAAATAGTATTTTATCCACATGTTATACCTTCCTAGTTAATAGTCCATGACATACAATTCTAACATGATCTCGTTCTTTCGCTTTGTTAACAAACGAGCGAGTTATCCATTCGGTATAATCTCATTAGCACATGCGCCGGTGAATGTGACTGACTTTTCCATTGGCAGCATAAATTGTGTGCGACATCTTCCGCAAACGTAAATATAAACTACCGTCTTCCAATCAAAGTATACTACCGTATTTGTACTATTAGACATATCAGAATCGAAATAAATCATGGAAGCCAGAATGTGTTTTGAGTTTTAACATGGATTGGCGGATATTAGTAAATTTTATCCCTCGCTTCTGACTCGGGATAAAATACTAATATCCGCTAACCCATGTTAAAACTCCCAACACATTCTGGCTTCCATGATTCATTTCTTAAGCATACTTGTACTGTGTACGTCTCAGAAAGTGTTAGAGGGCCCTCGGGTGGCCCAATGGGTTAGGTAGTGGTAGGGCCCGCGGGTGGCCCAATGAGTTAGGTAGTTGGATTACCTAACAAATCATACAAGCCTATCACCAATACGGCGTGGGCTCGCGCCCAGCTTTGTAAATTACAAAAAGGGTGCACTCGACTCGCAGCCGCAAGTGATAAAGTTTACCAGTTGCTTGCCCACGGTCGGTGGTTCCCTCTGGGTACTCCAGCTTCTTCCACCACTAAAACTGGTCGCCATGATATAGCTGAAATATTGCTGAAAGTGGCGTTAAACACCAAAATCAAATCAAATCAAATCAGACAGTGTTATGAAAAAGAATTTAAAACAGAGATGGACAACAATTACACCAATATCAAAAAAACGAAAAACCGCATATAACCTAAAATCATTGAACACTAATATAAATAAAAGGCCGTTGGCCACTGGTCCCCCGACGCCAAGGTTATATCGTAAGATTAAATTTTGAAACTACTGTAAACTAGAGGGTCA
>MJUT01004935.1:1044-13153 GCA_002080005.1 Gigantidas platifrons
TTACATATTAGACTAGGTAGGTTGAATGTTTGTTTATAAGACAGGAGTCAATGATCCTGTTACATCAGCGTTACATATTATACTAGGTAGGTTGAATGTTTGTGTTTATAAGACAGGAGTCAATGATCCTGTTACATCAGCATTACATATTAGACTAGGTAGGTTGAATGTTTGTTAGGGTTAGGATTATGATGTTTAATGCCACTTTCAATAATATTTCAGTTATATCGTGGTGGTCAGTTTTATTGGTGGAGGAATCCAGAGTTGCTTGTGAAAACCAGACCTGCCTTAAGTCACTGACAAACTTTATCTCATAATGTTGTATCAAGTACACCTCGCCTGAATGGGATTCGAACTCACAACATTAGTGGTGATAAGCAATGATTGCATTCGTAGTTGTGATTCCAACTCACATACGGTCACGATCACAAGGGCCCTCTTGAATGTTTGTAGATATGCAAGTACAAAAATGTAGTTAATGAAAGAAACTTGTTCTATTATAGTTCGAAAGTCTATAGTTGCATTGTGAATTTCTTTATTGGTTATTATAAAGTAGGTCATTTGTTTAAAAATTTTGACCAGAAATTATAAATATTGTTGTAAAAAGATACACGTAAGTATTGACTACAAAAAGCATAAACAGTCACTGTTTTCAATCTTTAATTATTAATGAAAAGACATTTTAAATTTTTTTTATGATTGTAAAATATATAGCAGTAATTAGCATAAGAGCTGATGTTGATGTCTGGTTCAGAATAATAAAAACAAAGTTAAATAAAAGAACAAGAAGTTTTCCCTTATTTGTGATATATCTTGACCTTGCCAAACACACTACAGTTATATTTTTAAACATCTCATTATTCCCATATTTTTCATAATTTGTAAAGTTTAAGATGAGTGGATTCAATGTTCTTTGATGACATTGTTGCTATAGTGATATCCTGTATATAATGACATCCTGTTTCTATTTTCAGGTGATGATGTAGGTATAGATGTCTGCTCAATATACTCTGGTGATAAATTTCAACGTTATAGTGTCTCAATGTTAGGATATGGTTACTATGGTGATATTTTATTAGACAGCGAAAAAAGTAGATGGATGGGACCAAAAAGATATCATTTTGCAGGTAGTTTGAAGTCTAATTCACCATAAGTTCTACTCTTTTTATAGAATGAGCTGAAATTTAAACAAAAACACATTTTTTCAGTGGAAACTTTATCAATAAGTGATTGACTTCTCTTCCAGTCATACAATAAAAAGTTTAAATTTCCAATACATGTACATGTAAGCAAAGACCTATGTATTCAAACAATGGACCAGTTCTTATTGCAGATTATTAAACTTCTTTCTCAATGTCAGTTGAAAAATGTGTAATCCATAAGGTGGTCTGCCAAAATGCTTGTGACAATAGTAATGTTTCATGCTATATCTGTTTAATTTAAAGTTAGTGGGAAAAGGGAGATAATCAAGTATGACACGATATAAAAATGCTATTTGATTTTAATTGTATATTGATTTCAGCAATATCATGTGACCCTTTATAAGAAATTTACATCTATCATAAGGCTATTTAAAATAACATGATTTTCACATAAAAACTAGACTCTGTAATCAAGATATCTGAAGTAAATTCAGCCATTGCCATAACAATTTACTTGGTTAACACTGTTAGTGCAGGTTAGTTTTGCTCTATTATATAAGACTTCTTTTGAGAAGTTGTTTATTTTCTATGTTTTGTTTACTTAACATTGTTTATTTTTAGGTGCCAAGAAATTCCTTGGGAACAAGGCATATCCTGGTGAAGTGACCTTCAGGTTGTCTTCTGACTCTGAGAGCAATCCAAGAGATAAGAAAAAATGTCTTAAAGGGCAAGTTTTATATTTAATTTGTATAATACTAATGTGGTTTAGCTATAAAGATGATCAGTAATGTATAAAGTATAATAAACAATGTCCTTTCACAAATAGGAATAATTAAAGATGTAAGGCCAAAATAAAAATATTGTTTGTTTCCCCAAACCTGACCCTCCCAGCCAGGTGTGGGTAGGTAGGTAGGGAAATTATTATTATTTTTTTTTCAAAAAAAGTATTTTTACTACTTTTACTATAATACATGTAATACAAATGTAGATATCTAGATAATAGCATATGTGCAATAAACTGCATACCAGGTACTCATTATTGCATGGCTTTATATCCTTTTTCTAGGAAAAGCTTAAGGATCAGACATAGACATCCCATGAAAAACACCAAATACAAACATTATTGAAATTTCAATGTGAGAAACATCTGGAAAAAACTCAAAACTAAAACTGAATTCTGCATGTCCACACCACTTTGGAGATTTATATAGGCCCTTTGGTTTTCTTTTTTCTTTTTTAACAAAACAGTCTCTTTCAAAACACTGAAACAAACTAACAAAGAATTTCAAACACAGATACATATGTACATGTATGAGTCAAATTCAAATCCTATTTAATGGGATTTCTCTTGGGAACAGTTTTTCCCATTCTCATGCATACAGCAGAAACAGGCAGAACAATACGATGGGTCTCCAATGTATCCCTGTCCCTTTCAGCACCAACTTCTGCACAGTAGGCGCAAATATCTGGCTGCACATGACAACAAAATATCCAAAAGTAAAAACAACCATCTGCAAAACACTACACAGAAAACTAAAGGTCTAATAACACGATACCCACTAAAACCCAAGGGTGAACTCATGTGCTCCAGACGGGTTATATTTAGTAGTTCATGCTCCACTAGTGAGCTAATTCCATAGGCGAGATGCAATCCATCTGCAGTCAAACATTTCAAGCACCTTTAAGGGGGTCACCTGAAAAAAAAGAAGACATGAAATAAAAAGTAACACTTCAATGTGAATGGACAATTTATATAAGTACATATTTATACAAAAATCCATTGGAAAAAACTAAGTCCAAACCTGTAAAAAATTTGGGCAGGATGGCCCCTAGAAAAGTAGCTTTTTTCCCCCTCCCTACACCCACAGGCTTTTTAAGTTTGGACAAAGAGAGAAAATATACAAAGAAGTGTGGACAGTTCCCCTTATACCTAAAGGAACATACTTCTTCGCAGAGAAAGATAGTTTAAATATATTAATCCAGCAAACTTACCTGTAAATTTCTCCCGACTTCCTCAGTGATTTCACAAGGAAACTTGGTCAAATTTCTTTTCATCAAATTAGAAAACGTCCATGCATCTTTTCTTTTTGGGGAATTGTTGTTAGTATCTTTTTCGGACTGTCTCCCATAATGATAAATGCAACAAATTTTTAAATGGTTTTCAAATTCTTTCACAACTCGTATCTCTTCCTCGAAGTCGGGTTCAATACTTGCCACCCCCAACTGTCACACTCATGGCAATGGCATCCGTTTTTCTCTGGTCCTTTTTCTCCAGATCTATCATATTTTTGAGCATTTCTCTCCATGACCATTGGTTTGGAAAGCTATATAATATGTTGGTTACAACCGGTTTTATTCTATTGTCTCGCATATATTTTTCTGACGGAGAAGGAAACTGTAAACATGTTGCAGACAACATGCCGTTTTCCGTAGGGTTTTATTATATCAAACGAAAACGTCCGGTATGTATCGAAATCTTAAATCTGAGTCTCAAACGCGATTTAAGAAATCTTGGTTTGTACGCCAGTAAATGAGCTCCGACTTCCACTTTTACTTTTTCCTTCCCCTATGCTATTATACCCTGATTTAACACACTGGACAGAGGGCATTAAAAATAATTCTTGCTCTATATCGACAATAAAATAATTTGAGTCACACCGATTTTTCAGAGTCGGTCGGGTTTGGGGAAACAAACAATATTTTATTTTTTGCCTAAGCTCACACATTTGTATGCTCACTTTTATCTGATAAGTGAAAAAGTTTACCAGGTACTTTAATGACCCGTTTTTTCCAGGAAATCCAGTTTCCTACATCAATAAACCTGTTTGCCACCGTTTAGGTGATATATTATTGTAAGCAACATTAAGCAAACACTCAATCAATACTACCAAGGTTGGATGTTTGCCTAGAGAATAGTGAGAATTTGTCTATAGAACCTTTATAAACAAACTTACCAAGGATTACATGGCATCTGTTACTAACACTCACCAGTTTACTTGTTACAAGCATGTTCAGATCTCTTACCAACACCCACCAGTTTACTTGTTACGAACATGTTCAGATCTCTTAATATTTACTAATGGACTATTTTAGCTTATACTCGAAAATATTATATACTTATTGACTGGGTATGAGGGAATAGCAAGTTTGTTGTCCCCGAGACACTGACTATTGACCGAGTCAAAGCCGAGGTCAATATTCAGGGTCGAGGGGACAGCAAACTTGTTATTCCTGAATACACAGTCTATAAGTGTTTTATTATACCGAAAAACATTAAACTCTTAGTTGAATGATCACCTCAAAATGATAAAGACCAATAAAATCACGCATCTTTTGCCAGTATTTTGCATTATCAATCTGAATATTGTCTGATGGACATTTTTATGCTATTTCCCCAGTCATTCATAAGAGTTTGATTCTTTTGAGAATGTAGACTTCAACATAAATTTACATGGTGACTACAACAGTCTTATGAACATTTTTAATTTTTTTTAATTTTTTGAAATTTTGAACTTTAAAAAAAAAATTTTTTTAGAATTTTTTAATTTTTTGAAAATTTTTAAATTTTATGAAATTTTATGAAAACTGAAATTTTTTGAAAATTTTGAAATCTTATGAAAATTTTGATTTTGATTTTTAATTTTTGAAATTTTGGAATTTTTTGAAATTTTTGAAATTTTGAAATTTTTTGAAAATTTCAGAGTTTTCATTAAAAGATAATGAAGTCAGTGTTCCGAATAAATGTAAAACTTTTATCCAATCCAGTCGCGGAACTAAAAATCCGGGAAAACGATTCACATTGCCGGTCCATAGTGTTAAAAACTATGGACCGCTCAATAGTCAAACAACTGGGAAAGGAGAAAAAATAGCAATTTTAATGTAGAAAAGTTTGTAGTGATGTTCATATACTGAGGTACAATAATTATAGATTACAAAATGTATTATATGGCATTTTTCATATTACATGTCATATCAACCCGAGACCTCCATATTAACCCAAGGGCCGAAGGCCCGAAGGCTAATATGGGTCGAGGGTTGATATGGCATGTAATATGAAAAATGCCATATCATAACCTATTTATCATATACAGACTGTGGACAAAAGTATTCATACGATTCCAATATTCCCTATATATTTCATGTCCGATTTTGATAATTTATGTATCAATAAAACATAATTTAATGTATTTTTACTCTATAATTTCAAAATAATTTTCTATAATAAAAACATTTTGAGAATACACAAGTTAAATACAACTGAATTCATTCATTTTTTTTTCGAAACAAAATGCAATGATAGTTTTTGCTGACAGATTATTTAAGTCAATGTGTCTTTCTTCATATTTGTGAGAGCTGATCGTGATGCAATTTGTCATATTATATCTACGTTTTTATTATATGTATTTAGAGTCATAATCCTTATACAGTTACACTTTTAATACAACAACACAAGATGATTCAATCTTTGGTTCATAAAGGAGTGTCATCATTCGTTGCACAACGAGCATTTTCCATGTTTTCTTCCTAATCCATTTTGACAGTAACAGACGACGGAAGTAAACAACGATACATTAATAACGAAAACTGATCGGACCGCAAAACGTGAATTTTGTTAGGAAAACATATTTTTTCCAAAATGAAGGACAAAATAATTGTGAAAAACTAAATAAAATGTACTTGATTTAATGCAAAATTTCCGGCCGCCATTTTGAAAAATACATATCTCACCCCCCATGTAATATGGCACACATTATTACACCCCCCATGTAATACGGATCAGGTTATTACACCCCTGGGAGATATGACTTGTTGCATTTCGAATTTATCACATATGCAAAATTAAACGTATCTTGAGCAAGTATATGATAAACAAATTTATATAATGTGCCTTCCAAGCCGAATAGCCCATACATTTTTTTTTCTAAAATACAGATTATTTAATGTATTTATAAGGGTGCTTTTTGTATATTTTGTGCTTAAATTTATCTGCTAATAAAAAATTGTTAGAACTGACTCATGAAGAAAAAATTTAACAGAATTCAAAAAGTTAAGAAATCATGAAAATTATTATGAACATTTTTATGCAAATTTTGTTTACAGTTATCTATTAAAGAGTCCCATGTCAATTATTAGAAATATTGTGAGGTATTACATTCTGTTAAGTTCTATATAGTAATTTAAGTGCAATAAACCTACATTTGTTTATATATTAATTAAATGAGCATGCTGAAACACAAAATTCAGATCTAACAAATTGATGAGAGATTGATATACAATGTATTACAAAAGAATATAGATGAATGCTGATGTCTTTTAAGAATGTGAGTTTTTTTAGGTTTCCTGATTGGTGTACAACCTGTTTAATGAATATCCTTTGGTTGTATTTATTAAAGTTATATCAATGTTAACATGTCTATATTTACAGGTGTAACACATGCTTGCTGGCTGGTTCCAGAGCAGATAATAAACACCCTACAAAGATGAACAATGGTAAATTCTGATTTATTAGTCATTCTTACACATCTCATCTTCTCTTTCTTTCATGCCACAATGTAGCTGAAATATTGCTAAAGTTGGCATTCAACAATCAATCAATCTTTCTTTCATTCTCTTTAAAAAAAAATATGAGTTTGCATGATACTTTTGTAAATAGATTTTTTTTAGTGAACTCAATATTGCATTATGAATATATTTATTTTATATTATATATTTCTAGAAATACAACTTTATGATGTATCTATTGATTTGTAACTTGTTGGAATTTGAAAAAAAAATCTGAATTATTTACTGTGTTTTTCCCTTATAAATGTCCCAATTACTTTACCCACTGTTTCCATATTTTTAAGCCAAATTTATCTATTACACTAATTATTTCTTCATGTTTTTAATCTATAGGTGTAATACCACTAAAGAATTCTCCATAGCCTTCTATGTTAAATAAAAAAAAATTGAGCTTTCATACAGGATTCATCTTAAGTTTAATCTAAGTGACACTCATATCTCATGGAAGGGATACCTAATTGGAAGCTTAACTCCGAAAATCAACATACATTTAATGGCATATAAGAAAAAACAGACAGTCCGAAGATGTCTACCGTCAAAAATCCTACTTTCACTTTCGATTTAACACAAATTCAGGTGGTTTCCTTCCAATGCCATAATTTTTTTATTTTAAACCACAAGGACATCAAATATGGGGTTAAAATTATCCTAATATCTGTAGGTTTCTGCTGACATTCAGTATTTTGCAGTATCTAATAGGGTTTATTTTTTATCCAACAATGTAGGAATCCAGTTTGTGCTTACGTACTACTTTCCCATACGTTCTTTTCGACTGGTACCCATGTTTAGTGGTATTACACCTATACATTAAGTTAGGACATTGTACATTCAGATTACAGGCCTTTATGGACTCTATCTGTATTATATAGGTCATAAAGTCTGTCTATTACTTGCATAAGGTCAGTGTTTTTGTTCTGGAAACTCTTTTTACTACATCATCTGACCAACATGATCTAACTAATTCATAGAAATTTGATATTCTTGAAGAGTTGATTGTTTTTTATACCCCCGCTCGACGAGAGTCACACTTTTGGTTTCCGGATAATAATTTAAAGTACCGCTCAACCAAATCTTTTCAAACTTTCACACATTGCTGTGTACCATAAAATACAGGTTAAGTTCGATTACGGTGTATTTCACATTTACCGTTCATGAGTTATGGCCCTTTTTTTCTTAGAAAATAGGGCATTTTTAGGTTTCCTGATGATATTTAAAATATGGCTCAACCAAATCTTTTCAAACTTTAACACAATGCTATGGACTATTAAATACAGGTTAAATTCGATTATGGTGGATTTCACATTTACCGTTACTGAGTTATGGCCCTTTTCTCTTATTAAATATGGACTTTTTAGGTTTCCGAATGATATTTAAAGTACCGCTCAACCAAATCTTTTCAAACTTTAACACAATGCTGTATACCATAAAATACAAGTTAAATTTGATTATGGTGTATTTCACATTTACCGTTCATAAGTTATGGATGGCCCTTTTTCTCTTAGAAAATAGGGACTTTCTAGGTTTCTGGATGATATTTAAGGTACGACTCAACCAAATCTTTTCAAACTTTAACACAATGCGATGTACCATGAAATACAGATTAAGTTCGATTATGGTGAAATTGACATTTACCGTTCATGAATTATGGCCCTTTTTCTCTTGGAATATTCTGGATGAAAATTTGGAATGCGGGGGTATCTGTGATCACCAGATCAACTTTCTCTAGTATTATTTATCAGAAAATTGCCAAATGGTAGAATTTATACTACATTCAGATAATTATTTAAGGAATATTTGAAATTGTTGAGCAGGTTATACGATAGAACCTGGTTTGGGTCAGTTTACGCTTAATAAACGGCAAAGCGGTTTATGAAAAGCATAAACTGACGGTCAGACCCAAACCAGGTTATGCAAGTATAACCTATTCAACCATTTCAAATATTCCTTATAATTTTATTTTTACAACAAAATTTAATGATTCCTCGATTTTAATTACGATTATTTCATGTGACTATTTGAATTTGTTGTTGGCGGATGAACACGTTGGTGACGTCACAATACCAACCCAGGTTATCGAGTATAACCAAAATTTTCTTCAGGCGGATTAGCCAATCAGATTGAAATATTCAAATCAAATTAAATTATTTTCTAGTACTGCAAGATTTTCTTTTGTACATCTTATATAAAGATTGTCAATGTTTTTTTTCCTGAACACTTCAGTTATCTCCATCAAATAAAATAAACCACACGATATAACTCAAATATTGTTCAGAGTGGCTTTAACATTTCATGATCTAATCCTAACATGAATGAAAAAATTAAATACAACCTACACACTGTTGTAAAATATAATTTGAGAAAGAAGATAAGAATATATTTTTTACATACATATCTTACCTAATGAAAAGAAATTCTTGAAGTATTATAGATGACATTATTTGTCAAAATATCTACCTTGAAATAAGAAATGATTAATAAATCTATCTGTAATTTCAGATTCAGATGGAGTTCACAAATTCAAAGGGAAATTCATTGCCATATGTAGTTTTACAATGTCATGTGTGTGTTCATTAACTCCCTCAGGGGCCTCACCTTACTGTCACCTAGGTGATGGGACAACTGATCTGATGTTAGTACAGGAATGCTCTAGATTCAAGTATCTCAAACATCTAATGAGAGTGGCTGATAAAACAGCTGATCAGGTAATCTAACTTCACATAGAAAACCTTTTAGTCACACTTGCCCCATTGACCACCTCTATTAAGCAATAACAGCCTTGTGTGATCTTAATTTTTATTTCCTTTGTAGTGTATTATATATTAAGATAACCTATATTTAGTGACAACCTGTCTTATATGACTATATTTTCTTGTTCCCTTGGATGGCCACATTGTAAACCCAAAATATATTTTGTTTGATGTGAATGGAAATGTTTTATAGTTTTATGATTGGTTTCAAGTTTTCAAGAAATACGCAAAGAAATTCAGTCAAACCTTTATGTGACCTTCCAAAGGCAACAGTGAAATATGGTCATGCAAGACAGGTGGTCGCTTAATACAGGTTTAATTGATATTGAATGCACTGTGAAGGGAAATAAAAATTAAGGCCACATAATGCAAGTTACTGCTTAGTAGAGGTGGTCACTAAAGCAGGTTTTATTGTACTTATTAGATACAGTATGTAAATGAGTTTTTGACCTATAATAAAACTCCATCAGCCTTTTGTGGTCACATTATGAAAGCTGTCTCATAGTTGGTGATCAGTATGTATGTTGACTAGTCAATGGTGAAAATAACACATTTCTTTATACACTCGTCTAGTTAAAAATGTATTCTATCTCAGTGAGCTTTCACTTTGGCCACATCAAATTATTTTCTTGATTTTAAAATTTTAAAATTGAAAAAAGAATATAAATTATTATTATATAGATAGGTGTGAATTATGGGGATTTATCCGTGAAATAAATTCCGGTATTTCACATGTGAAATATCAGTTTTTTCCCGCCGGAACTACTTTTGCAAAACTATAAGTGTGGTGGTTACGTCCCTTGTTGTGCAACGGTGAATACACATACGATTGTAAGCTGAAAAAATTCCGCGAAATGTTATTGATGACTTTGGCACATAACCAAGATGATGTCATTGACGTCATATGAAGACTTGCAGTTTGAAACGTAAAGATTAGATGCTAGTTGGCTTCGTATACGCTTCAATTGTGATTTAATTTAACTAAAATAAGCTTTCAAGATAAGCATTTTAATTATTTTTGTACATTGTTGTAAATATGAAAAATAGGATTTCACATTTTCAAGATGGCAGATCCTTCCAACTGAACCCTGTAGTATCATTGCTCGTAGATTCACACGCGTGCAATCAAATATACAAATAAAAAAAAAAAATATATAAGAAATTTTGAAAGTCTATATAATAAACAGTATAACTAAATCATACATTTTGAATATCAAAATAAGACCACTCGTGACCGAATACGCATTAACGATTAAACTCGTGGACGGAACAAGTTCCGCCCACTCGTTTAATCCTTATGCGTACTTCGGCCACTCGTGGTCTTATTTTGATATTCAAAATCTACGATTAGTTATACTATATGTTTTCCATTTTCTATTCAATTAATCTAATTCTAAGACTACAAACTAAAATATACAGAGTGAAAGAATTCAGCTTTCGTCCATTCCCTGAACAAGAAGAAGAGGCTCTAGAGGATTCAGCTACTGGAGGAACAAAACATTCCAAATTACCATCTCCTAGAATGAAAACCAGTGTCTGGAATTGTGACGGGGAAGTTATACAACATCCAGCACTACAAGTGCGGTAGGTTTTGTTTATATACAAAAATATTTAGCATGCAAGTCACAGTCATTTTGAAAATTGGATATCTAAGTCTTATTGTTTATACCTAATAATGGCTTCGTGCACACTAAATTAGATGGATAAAACACACAGCCATAAATTTTGGACTTGTCATATAACATTTGTCTCATGTTTAGGGTTATGGTGTTTAACACCACTTTCAACAATATTTCAGTTATATCATGGTTGTCAGTTTTATTGATGGATGAAACCAGAGTCCCGGAGAAAACCACCGACCTGTCACAAGTAAATTTATGACATAATGTTGTATTGAGTACACCTTGCCTGTGCAGGATTCGGGCTCAAATGTTAGTGGTGATAGTCACTGATTACATAGGTTGTAAATCCAACTACCATACGGTCACTACCACGAGGGCTCCCTATTTGTCTCATGTATTTTATTAAGAATTTAATATACTACAAATTAAGATTTCCCCATTAAAAAGATATTCTTATAATTCATGATTGTTAAATTTTTCTACAGGGTTCACTGTCAGCTTGTGAGATTATTTGGCAGAGGAATTGAAGATGTGGAGTCGTCTCCCACATGTACTTCCTGCTGTTCACTCGGAGAAGCACCAGACACTCCATAGCTTACATTATAACAGAAAACATTTTCAAGAAACTGATCTACTAACAGAAAACAGATTAGCATGCATCTAATGCTTAATATGGAAAAATGTCCTCAGAGGTTTTATGATTTATTGAGTAGAAGTGTTATGTCTGTGTCTGTTTGATTGTTAAGTAGTAATAATATTTCTACTGACTTGTACACAAAATGAATTTGCTGTATGCCTCATTTTTAAATCTCAAGTTTTTTTTTATTGATAAAATATTTGTTCTCACTACAGTTAAACTCAGTTATTGTTATAATTCCATAGTTGTCAACCCTTCCGCATCGGCAGAAATCTTTCAGGATTTTCACTAACATTTCTGTATTCTGCATTGAGGCTGCATTTGTTAAAAATATTTTAGTGCATGCAATTTTAAATTTGTATGTAAATTTTGAGGCCATTCATACATAAAGTCGGTTCT
>MJUT01004938.1:76173-86702 GCA_002080005.1 Gigantidas platifrons
AGGGACATGTCTACCAGTGAATCAGGATAATGTGTCTGAGTGAAGCGACATGTCTACCAGTGAATCATGATAATGTGTCTGAGTGAAGCGACATGTCTACCAGTGAATCAGGATAATGTGTCTGAGTGGAGGGACATGTCTACCAGCGAACTATTGCTTCAGTGAGCTAGCACTATCAAATTCAACTCAGCTTGTTGGTCTAGTACAAAGCAGACATCATTTTATATAATATAACTTGTTCACTCCATGATAATGAAATAGCTGAAAAATTGCTAATTTGGCATTAAAGAACACACACACTGACTCAGTGAAGATAATAACCTATGCTTTAGTTAGGATAAAGACATTCTTAAAAACACACTGGTACAACTTATTATTTTTTTCAAGTGAGTAGGTAGATATGAAATTGTTTTTCTTTCAAATATCTGGGGAAATAATTGACTGTAAAACAGTTTGCTTCAAGCCTTGAAATAATAATAAAAAAAAACTCTTGGATATATCATACTGATTAAAATATTTTTGGTAGTGGCAGTTTTGCTTGATCGGTTTGAATACAAAATATCAAACATTATTGATGGATGTCCTTAGAGTGAATGTATTTGGTTTGTTTTTAGGAATGAAAAAAATATATACGGTAAATTCAGAAATTAATGTGATGTTTTTATTAATGCGAAAAATGCGACTGATTGGCGATCGCAATAATTAAACCTCGCATTTTTAATGTTCATTCTCTGGACCAGTTTCTGTTTGATTTATCTCCCTTTTCTTACACAGGTAAGATCGACAGGTGCATGTTATAGATTACTAACACCTAGGAAGCGGTGAAGCGTGTACATGTTTATTGATTATTTTGATTACAATTTCCTGTGTAAATATGTCTAGGGACAAAATAAAGTGTATTTAAACATCTGTGTTTCAAAATAATGACTTGTCAGTTTCATTCGATGTTTTTTCGTCGTAAGGGTAGATAAAAATATTTTAGTTTCTCATCGATCTAATTATATAAAACTGTGTTTATCAATGCCCGATTTTTATTTTATTTTATTTTGGCACGGACCTCAGGTGTGTAGTGGTTATTGGCGGCTTTTCTTTTAACTCCACGTTTGGTGGTCATGGTTGTTTTGTCGGTGGCAAGGGCATTGACGATCTCAGTATTAGCAGCTTCTTTGCCTGTAGCTTTAGCAGGGTCTGGTAGACGTAAGACAATGTCATCTGGAGCGCATTTCTTAGTGACAAACTTCCACATAGACATGTTGAAACATTAATGATTTCTTCCTCGAAAATTCATCTATTTATGGCATTTTTTTAATTTCTAATTACCGTATAGTTAATTGAGTAATATTTTATTTTAAAATATCACTTTGAAAAAAAGCAGACTAGAATTTGTTTGTAAAACTGAGCTTGTTCCAATAAAAGATTCATACAAGCCATAATTCTTTTAAGCTGCTGTTTTTGTTAACTTATTTATTTTGTACACTTCAATTGATCTTTCTTTGAAATTTTATTAACTGTTATATCACCCAAGCCAAGCCCCAAGCCTTCGGATGTTCAATTACTGTCGACTCGGCATGTGACTAAAGTTCACCTGTTACAAAAGTTTCTAGATCCCCACAAGCACGCTTTGATCGATAATACATTTCCAACATGTGGAAAGCTTTCTAGATTCTCAATCACGTGAAAAATGTGTGTACAAAGGCCAAGGGAAATGTGTGTTCACTTCAGTTAAAGGTAAACATGACAGTGGCTTACAAGGGGATTAACGACATACAAATACGAAAATGAAAACGCACGTTTAGATAAAAATTTACCACAATTTTTTTTTCTTCTTTATCTTGGCGTATCGCAATAATTAAACCTCACATTTTTGCCGCCGGTTGAGGAATCGCAATAATAAATGCACGCAATAATTTCTGAATTTACAGTATATGAATCCAGTTTTTTTTTCTCATAGGAGCAGGATTCTTTACATTTTTTTGTCTATTTTATTTTACAGAATTCTAGCATTAACTGGAAGCATGATTCTTTTCATTTAATTTGTCTATTTTATTTTACAGAATTCTAGTATTAACTGTGATCATGATTCTTTACATTTTTTTTATCTATTTTATTTTACAGAATTCTATCTTTAACACTATATATAGCTAGTTACATCCTTGATATTTCAGCCAGATAGATATGATACAAAAACTAGAATTGAACTGGAAAAATACTGGAATCCTAAGATACAAGAGGAAAACAAGAATAGACAGAAGTTTGATATAAATGTAAGTATTAGTTAGAAAGGATATAGATGTTAAAGAACATTAGAGACTATCTAACATTACACTTAGACACAAATTAAAGATAAGGAACAGCTTGTAGTAAGAAAGGATATAGATGTAAATGAACATTAGAGACTATCCAACATTACACTTAGACACAAATTAGAGATAAGGAACAGCTTGTAGTAAGAATGGATATAGATGTAAATGAACATTAGAGACTATCCAACATTACACTTAGACACAAATTAAAGATAATGAACAGCTTGTAGTAAGAAAGGATATAGATGTAAATGAACATGAGAGACTATCTAACATTACACTTAGATACAAATAAAGATAAGGAACAGCTTGTAGTAAGAAAGGATATAGATGTAAATGAACATGAGAGACTATCTAACATTACACTTAGACACAAATTAAAGATAAGGAACAGCTTGTAGTAAGAAAGGATATAGATGTAAATGAACATGAGAGACTATCTAACATTACACTTACATGTAGATACAAATAAAGATAAGGAACAGCTTGTAGTAAGAAAGGATATAGATGTAAATGAACATGAGAGACTATCCAACATTACACTTAGACACAAATTAAAGATAAGGAACAGCTTGTAGTAAGAAAGGATATAGATGTAAATGAACATTAGAGACTATCCAACATTACACTTAGACACAAATTAAAGATAAGGAACAGCTTGTAGTAAGAAAGGATATAGATGTAAATGAACATGAGAGACTATCTAACATTACACTTAGGCACAAATTAAAGATAAGGAACAGCTTGTAGTAAGAAAGGATATAGATGTAGATGAACATGAGAGACTATCCAACATTACACTTAGACACAAATTAAAGATAAGGAACAGCTTGTAGTAAGAAAGGATATAGATGTAGATGAACATGAGAGACTATCCAACACTACACTTAGACACAAATTAAAGATAAGGAACAGCTTGTAGTAAGAAAGGATATAGATGTAAATGAACATGAGAGACTATCCAACATTACTCTTAGACACAAATTAAAGATAAGGAATAGCTTGTAGTAAGAAAGGATATAGATGTAGATGAACATGAGAGACTATCTAACATTACACTTAGACACAAATTAAAGATAAGGAACAGTTTGTAGTAAGAAAGGATATAAATATAGATGAACATGAGAGACTATCCAACATTACACTTAGACACAAATTAAATATAAAGGTAACTATTAGTTAGAAAGGATATAGATGTAAATGAACATGAGAGACTATCCAACATTACACTTAGACACAAATTAAAGTTAATATATAGCTACCGGCAAGTGATTGAAGTTGAAAGTGTTTGTCAGTAAATTTCATTCTAAATGTTTAATTGTAATTACGATAACAAATATAACAATAAATTGATAGTTGTTGAAAGAAAGTAAGTATGATATTAAAAACCATGATCATTTAATATAATTGCAATGTAGATTAATTTTTTTTTTTCTAAATGTTCCCCACAACAGACGGAAATATTTACAGATAATACGTTTTTCATGCTAGATTTTAAGCTTTATTTACGCATTTGTCCTACACACGAACAGGTTAAAGTTGATGCGGATTATATACTGGAACTAGGTTTTTATCCCAAGATTTTGGAAGCAAAAAGGGGATGCAGATTATGGATCACTGCAGCTAATAGAAGGCCATTTACGGTAGTCAGATAGTTTTATTGCAGAGAAGTTGAACTATCAAGTTAATTTTGCCTTCTTTTTAACATTTTTATACTAAAATTGGACTTAACTGTTTGTTGAATATTTATGACATTAATTTTGTATTTTTTACAGTCAGATAAAGAGAAATATTATGTCTTATCGATGTTCCCATATCCTAGTGGTAAACTACACATGGGGCATGTACGTGTGTATACACTTAGTGACTGTATGGCAAGATTCCAGAGACTGAAGGGAAAACAGGTATGTCATCTCCCCAAGGGTCGGGCATCTGTGAATACAATGAAACCTGTCTAAACAGAACCATCTTGGGGGTCAAGTTTTTTTGTTCAGAATAGACAGGTGTTTGGGACTTTATTTTTGTCCCCCGCCTCCACAATTAGCGGAGCGGGGGATATGGAAATGCCGGGCGTCCGTCCGTCCATCCGGATATATTGTAAGCGCTCTCAGATTTGTATTTGTTGACCACTTGATTTCAAACTTACACACAAGCATTATATAAAGAATCTCTAGATTAAGTTCGAAACTGGGCAAAATTCGAAAAAAAATTCTTGTAAAATCATGTTTTTTTATAGAAAAAGTACATATTTTGAGAATTACACATTTCTCTGAAACTACAAAAGATAGGAACTTAATATTTGGTATGGGTGGGGATGCCAATGTGAAGTTGAGGATGCAACATTCCCCCCTCCCCCAGCTCAGCCCCACCCCTCTGGGGAATCTGTATAAAAAATGTGACCGAAATCCCCACCCTAAACCATATATATTTATGATCAGGGTGACTAGGCAAATTAAATGCCTTATAGCTAAGGCCCCAGGGGTCATACCCCACCCCCTACCTGAAGTGAACTTTTTAATGGTTGAGATCCCCACCCCTAAGCCATATATATTTATGATCAGGGTGACTAGGCAAATTCAGTGCCTTATAGCTAAGGCCCCAGGGGTCATACCCCACCCCCTACCTGAAGTGAACTTTTTAATGGTTGAGATCCCCACCTCTAAACCATATATATTTATGATCAGGATGACTAGACAAATTAAATGCCTTTTATCTCAAGCCCTGGGGGTCATACCCCACCCCCTACCTGAAGTGAACTTTTTAATGGTTGAGATCCCCACCCCTAAGCCATATATATTTATGATCAGGGTGAATAAACAAATTAAATGCCCCAAGATTATGACTTGCAACTCGGCTGTTGCATCTCGGATGCTTTCTCGATTTTATAAATATATCACATGGATAACATTACGTGTTGCAATCTTGTAAGTTTGGTTTATATAAGATTTGGGTTAATATTCAAAGTTGTGTTTATACAGGTATCACAATAATTAGTGTTATATTACAATCTACCTAAATGAAGGTGTATAAACCTTTGCTTTATGCTAGGGGCTGTCATGGTCGTGATCGTATGGTAGTTGGATTTACAACTACCTATCCAATCAATTCCTATCACCATTAAAGATGCGAGTTTGAATCCCGCTCATGGCGAGGTGTGCTCGCTACAACATTATGTCATCAATTTGTCAGTGATTTGCAGCAGGTCAGTGGTTTTCTCCAGGTAATTTGATTTCCTCTACTAATAAAACTTACCGTCACAATATAGCTAAGATGTTGTTGAAAGTGGCGTTAAACACCATAGCGTAACCTTTGCTTTATATGTCTGTTAGACGAATGAAAAATCTCCTGGAACTCGGTACTTAATGTAGAACAAAGTGCAATAGACACTGGCTGAATAGAGAAAGTGTTGTAGACACCCAAATGTTTTTTTGCCTTTTTGTTTGTAAATTTAAAGAAGTTTGTGAATACACAATATTGCAGTATAAACTCTATATATACATTGTCAGGAGATATAAAGTTTACTAGTACTTAGCTGTGGAACCGTAGCTCTTTAAGTCCTTGTTTTTTGTCCGCAAATATCAGAAAACTGGCCAATTACCATATGGGCTACGGTTTTGCAGCTAATTAGTACTCGCCTCGAAATAGAAAGAAAAGCTTGTCAGAAGCTAAAATATTATTCCTGTTTCTGAAGCTGAGGCATGAGCTGAAGAAAAAATTACATAGAAATGTGAATTCACAACTTGTTCCACGTAAAGTTATGAACTTGTGAATAAAATATGACAGCATTGGTTTTTAACAAATTAGTGAGAGGCCACATCAGTGATGTAATGGTTCACATGCTTGCAGTTGCCTCGAGATTGTAGATTGTGTAAATCTGAAGACTGCTCTCCGCTGAGCATGCAGCATTAATGAGAAAAGCAAAGACTGATGAAGTGACAGAGTGGAGCGACTTGACTAATGGCACACTGTTGTTCCAGTGAGCTGGCAATATAAAACTTCATCTCATGGATATGTTGCTTGTGCGTGACATGATGATATAACTGAAAAATTGCTCATTTTGTGTTAAGCAAGAAAGTCTGTTGGGACCGTCATCGTGATCGTGGTATGGTAGTTGGATTTACCTGTGCAATCAGTGCCTATCACAACTACAGTCTTGAGTTCGAACCCCGTGCATCGTGAGATGTCTCGATACAACATTATGTGATAAAGTTTGTCAGTGATTTGCGACGACAAGTCAGTGGATTTTCTCCAGCTACTCTGGTTTCCTCCACCAATAAAACTGACCGCCACGATATAACTGACCGCCATGATATAACTGAAATATTGTTGAAAGGGATGTTAAACACCATAAACCAAAACCAAAGTCTGTTCATCAATAAATGTAATTATCTCCCTTTAATTGAATATTAAGCTTTACATTATGATATATAATAGGTTATCCATCCAATGGGCTGGGATGCTTTTGGTCTGCCTGCTGAGAATGCTGCTATAGAGAGAGGAGAAATGCCTGACAAGTGGACAAAAAGGTAATTATACCTAGAATGCAGGGCTCACCACACATAGTAAAAACAGGGCGACTTGACTTCTCTCTCAGTTGACTTAAGGGCGAAGTGAGGGAAATTCTGGGAGACTTCCGAAAATAGATCCCGATTTTAACGTTTCTTTCCCCACTACCGCATGTTTCCCTACCTTTCACAAAACGAACGTGTACTGCACAACGATCTTAAAAAGGATGCAATTAACTAGTTTGGAATAAAATATTGAACATCAAGCCCTGTATGGGTCATATTTCAGGAACATGGGAGCTTCTTTTACGTGAAAATTGAAGAAAAAGTATGGTTATTGAAAATTTATAGGCGACGTCTCAAAATAACAGGGCAACTGAAATTTCGCTTTTGGGCCGAGTTGGAGCGACTTCAGAGCCGTGAAGGCGACTTTGTAACCCAAGTCTCCTGGTTTGGTGAGCCCTGAGAGTGATTTCCAAAAAAATATTAATTACAGTGAAAATTATGTGAACTGAACCTCCTTGAGACCATATTTTGTGTTCACAATAGATAGGTGTTTGGTTTGATGCAGGGTTAATTGTAGAGATGTTTTACTCTATAATTGTATGTATTTAGTTTAATATTCAAGTGATTCACCTTCTATTCTGTCAGTCATATTGTTTTTGCCGGATTTTATATTAACCTCTTGGCAATTGTTAATGCCCAAAATGTGCCCAAAGAGAAACCCCGTCCTTGACAAAAATGCTTGTGCTGACTGACTGATTAACATAAACAATTCATCATTGTCCTTTTTTTCGTAAAGGGAAGTAACTTATAGAACATTGTATGTGATTTAAATTATATATTAAATACTCTAAAAAAACAGAAATAAATGCACTTACAATAAAATTCTTGTTTTATTTCTAGTAACATAGAGAGTATGAGAAAACAGTTAGAAGAATTACAGTGTAGTTTTGACTGGGACAGAGTAAGTAGTGGTTAAGGTCATGATGTGAAGTCGACCATATTATTTAGTGGGAAAGGGCATAGTGCCAACCAGTCTTTGCTCTCCTCCTTAATGTTTGTGTTTAACGGAGAAGCAACAAATACCAGTTTAATAGTCTTTAGTTTAACCCGATCTAGGCTCGAACCCACAATCTATCAGCCTCGAGGCGAGCACTCTAATCATTACCCCACTGATGCGTTGTGATGTGATTGCAAATCAGAAAGGTTTTAAACTAACCATTAACAATAGGTTCCCGCTACGATATTGCTGAAAATTTGCTGTGGTGGAATTAAACAACAATCACTCACTTACCCACTCACAACCACAGTCAATGGTTACTCAAAAGTTTATCGGATCGTATCATATCGGTATTTAACGGTCACTTGTTAGTTGTAAACGTAAAATATATTTAGGTTAAAAATATATCGTCAATTTTTGTAGAGGGGTCCGGATGGCTCAATGAGTTAGGTCGTTGGATCTAACAGCTCATACAAGCCTATCACCAATACGGCATAGGTTCGCGCCCAGCTTTGTAAATTACAAAAAAGGGTGCACTCAACTCACAGCCGCAAGAGATAAAGCTTACCAGTTGCTTACCCATGGTCGGTGGTTCTCTCCTAGTACTCCGGCTTCCTCCATCACTAAAACCGGTCACCATGATATAGCTGAAATATAAATATAAATAAATGTTTGTAGGATTTATGCGACTTTATAAACGTTTTCATTCATTTTCAATATCTCTATGCTTTATGAATGTAACTCCTGTAAGGTTGTTGGTCCAATAGCTATCATATATGATACAATTATTGGTCATGATATTATTTAGTGGGGCATATTGTCCTTTGGACACAGTCGATTTTTGTAGAAAAATTATGGGAATTATTACCTAGTATTGGGGCTGGATAGTAGTTTCTTACAGACAGTGCTGTAGTGTTCAATAAACTGATCAACTAAAAAGCAGCTGCACTATCAAAGCTGCGCAGTTTAAAGTATGTGGTGGACGGGGCATGCTGTCATATATGACGTTGTCTTATTTTTTCTTCAGTTTAAATTACTGCTCAGTATTTTGCATTTCATTGTAGATTTCAACTCAATATTGTCTGGAGGCCATTGTGGTCATGATTTGTATGGTAGTTGGATTTACAACTACTGTAAATTCAGAAATTATTGCGATGTTTTTATTATTGCGAAAAATGCGACTGATGTGAAATCGGAATAATTAAATCTCGCATTTCGGAATCATAAGTATCCATTTGTACTGGAGGACTTCATGCTCCGCAATAATAAAAATCGCAATCTGTGAAAATTTTCAAAGATCGCAATAATAAATGAACGCAATTATTTCTGAATTTACAGTACCTGTGCAATCAGTGCCTATCACCACTAAAGTTATGATTTCGAACCCCGTTTACAGAGCTGCCAACCCTCCTGTTTTTCGCGGGAGCCTACCGATTTTCGCCCATGTCTCCCGACATTCCGCATCGGTACCGTTTTCTCCCGAGATTCGTTTCGCGCAGAAATTCTATAAATGACGTTCGTTTCGGTTTTTTTTAACCGGATCTAGAAAATGATCAATGGAACAGCCATGTAGCCTCCCACGTATAATTGTGTGATTACAATGGCTGTTATAGCTGTATATTGGCGGGAGGGACGTTTGTTAATGTAATAGCAGTAAAAATGGCATCCAAATGACAACATGAGCCTGAGACTGATGTTGAAGAGGACGGCCGCAACCGCATCGGCGTCACCGTGAAAAAGAAGAAATGGCTCACAAAATTTAAAGGGTGTTATTCATCCGAATTTCAATGTTTAACCAAGTCAACTATTTTGTACATTGCATTTCTCACGGAGGTCGGGATGACTGTAAAAGACATGTTGAAACTAAAAAACACATTGATATGGCAAAACTTAAGTCTAGAAATCACTAGGCAATAAATACAGGCACCATACAGGTAATTTATTTCACAATTTTATAAAACTCCCTTGAAAAAAATGAAAACTCCCTGAAAAAATGCCCAGATCTCCCTGAGATCAAAATTTTGGGTTGGCAGCTCTGCGTTTAGGTGAGGTGTACTCGATATAGCAGTGTGTGAAACTAAATGTTGTGGTATCATAGACCAGTGTCTATTTTACATAGACCTCACTGTAAATTATATACAAAATTTTGAATTTTTGACATAGACCAGCTTGATTTTACATAGACATTGTCTATAGGTCTACCGCTAATTTCGCACACTGATATAGTAACATTATGTGATAAAGTTTGTCAGTGACTTGCGACAGGTCAGTGGTTTTCGCCAGGCTCTCCGGTTTCCTCCACCAATAAAATTGACCCCCACGATATAACTGAAATATTGTTGAAAGTGGCATTAAATACTATAACCTAACCCTAATCCTCAATATTGTCTGTTTTGCAGGAGTTATCAACATGTGATCCAGCCTATTATAAATGGTCTCAGTTTTTATTTCTAAAAATGCATGAAGCTGGACTTGTATATCAGAAAGAGGTAGGCATAAATACCATAAACAATCACTTAGTAAGAAAGGATATGGATGTAGATGAACATGAGATACTAACCAACATTACACTTAGACACAAATTAAAATAAAGGAACAACTTGTACATTATGTAGTAAAAAAGGATATGGATGTAGAAAACATGAGATACCAACCAACATTACACTTAGACACAAATTAAAATAAAGGAACAACTTGTACATTATGTAGTAAGAAAGG
>MJUT01004938.1:126691-140080 GCA_002080005.1 Gigantidas platifrons
CGTAGCCGCCATTTTGAATTTCATATCGGAACAAAAAACCTAAAGTTTGTAGAGGACCATCCAATGAACATTCATGTACAGTTTGGCTTTAATCATATTTGTAGTTTATGAGAAGAAGGCATTTGAACATTTTCCCATAGGGTCCAATGTTAATCTATGTCCTGCGGTGATGGCCGTCTTGGATTTCCGATCGGCATAAAAAACAGAAACTTGGTAAAGGACATTCCAATGATCACTCATTTACAGTTTGGGTTCAGTCAGGTCATTAGTTTCAGAGAAGAAGATCTTTGAAATTTCAGCCAATCAGAGCATATTATTGGCCCTGGCAGCCATGTTGAATATCCGACTGGAACAAAAAACAGAAAATTTGTAGAGGACCATCCAAGGAACATTCCTGCTAAGTTTGGTTCCAATTGGCCCTGTGGTTTCGGAGAAGAAGCTTAAAATGTGAAAAGTTTACAGACGACAGACGCCAGACGACAGACAACGGATGCCAAGTGATGACAATAGTTCACATGGACCTTCGGTCCAAGTGAACTAAATATAGTTATAGAAAGTTCAACTAATTATAATTGGCAGACATCTTTCTCCTGCTGAAGATAATACAAATATGAGTTATTACCATTTGGGTGGCATATTTCAAAAGGAAAAAAAGGGGGCGGGTACTTGTAAACAAAAGCACAGGTATGCAAGACTCCAATGGTCAAAAAACATGTAGACAGAAATAAATATTTGATTAAAGGTTTTGCTTCATGCTCTGGGGAAAAGAATCATTATTTGTCTCTTCATTGTCTTGTCTGCACTTAAAATAACTGGAATTAACTGATCAGATACCACAAGCACAAAATTATTAACATTTTGTAAGTATCTTTGACTGTCAATTTATTTCGGTCTGGTAAAAGTTGGTTTGGTCTGGTAATTTTTTTTATATTACCAGCCCGAATGTCCTGTAAAAGTAAAATCACCTTGGGAAACACTGCAAAATCTGATAAGATTTATCAAAGGAACATTACTGCAAAGCTATTTTATCACTCGACCTAGTTGTTTTTAGATAAGAAATTGTTAATGTACAGTGACAACAGAATCAAAGTAATTAAAATAATTCACATGGTCTTTCGGATCAGGTCATCTAAAAATACAGAAGATCGCTATGTCATTTGCTAAATATTTTCTCTGATCATCTAAAAATACAGAAGATCGCTATGTCATTTGCTAAATATTTTCTAAGATTTTTAACATAAGAAAAATGGAAGAATGTGTCTATAGAACACAGCTGGTCCTGTTCCCAGCTAAAGTAAACAGGGGAGAAACAAGTCCTAAATCAAACTTGTTCTTCCTTTTATGGTCCCTGATCTTGAAAGTCAATTTCAAATGATTTGCTTATGTGGAACTTAAGTTTTTGAGCTGACACCAAATGTGGGACGCACAGACATACAAATGGACTGAAATATGATCGCACAAACGAACATTGGTAAAACTTAACACTCCCGAAGCCTATCTGCACAGGCATAAAAACATTTTTGCTACAAACATAAAATAATTACCTGAGCATGTATACCATGATGTTGCTGATCTACAACCTTATGATGAAGATAATCTGCTAGACTTTCATGGTGTTGTACTTGGAAATATGTCATGAAGATTTCCTCTGAATCTCTTTGTATAACTGCTGCTGGTGTAGCACACCATAGTAAGATCAACTGTGCATCTCTAAGAATCTGAGATGAAAGACAGACATTAAAACTTTTATTATGTCTGATAAAGAGAAATATTAAATCTTTGAAAATTTGACTTTTAACCCTTTTGAACATACTGTTTTAAAAAAAAAGAGATGGGCCGTCGTGATTGTATGGTAGTTGGATTTATAACTACCAATGCAATCAGTGCCTATCACCACTAATCTTGTGGGTTCAAATGCCATTCAGGCGGAGTGTACTTGATACAACATTATTTGATAAAGTTTGTCAGTGACTTGCGACAGGTCGGTGATTTTCTCTGGGTACTCTGGTTTCCTCCACCAATAAAACTGACCGCCACAATATCACTGAAATATTGTTGAAAGTGGCATTAAACACAATAAACCTAAACCAACCTTTTCAAAACAGAAACAGTCAGAAGACCACAATCAAATCTTGATCTGTATTTGGTTATAAGTATCATTGTGATGAAAATATTATGAACATTTTTCAAGGTTAAACTACAGGACCCAATAGATGATGTCTCTATTCCAAAACCTACCCAACACATTATATGATGGCAAAATCATAAAATTGTATACAAATAACATTGAATTCAGTAATAAACTGTTTTTGTTTATTTCCGTTGATCACCCATTTGTACTGACTCTCATCTTTTTCCATGAAAATCTGGTGAAAAAGTTATCACCATCAAACAATATCAATAACAATCAAAGTGGGAAAGTGCTGATATACGGTTTTGCCTTGAAACTTTAAATTAGCTGTGATTCCAAGAATGGATGATTTCCAAATAATCAGACATTCCATACTAACATATATCACCAACTTTAATGCTGCAGAGAAGTGATAGTGTAGCTTTTTGTGTATCTCAGACATGCTTGGGATTTTTATTTTGCAGTGTTAAGTATATATGAGGAACATAACATGTCCGACATACTTCGTGATGAATCATTTGACCAATAATTGGTAACCAGTCTGTGTATTCAGGGTGTCAACTTAACTATGTCAATGAGGTCAAGGTTATATGTTATATTATGACTGGCATGTACTATACTAAATCAACCATCACAGCAAATATCTCAAACTTCTCAATAAAATGTTCACTTAAATGTGGAATGGGTTAAGAGCCAGGTGACAGAGATCTTACTGACAAGATGAACCACTAAATGTCATTAACTTGGTATAAGCCATAACTCTGGTAAGTATGACATCACAGTATTTGACATCTTTTATTATGGCTATATCCAACATGTCCAAGTGCTTATGTGTTCACTATTGACCAATCAAATTAAAACTGCTCCTATGTGTCACTGCATGCAGCTCCATTCTATTTTCTGTTTTTATTACCTTTTCTGACTTTATTATTTAATGCTTTCCAAATCAAGGTAGCTATAATTTAATTGGTCAATGTCATATGTGACTAGAACTTGAAAAGATGCTTTAATGTGTAATTGGTCTTCTTTTTTACAAGGAAACTTATGTCTTACTTATATAGATTTTGACTCCTGATGTTGAAATGAAGCCCAAAGCAATACTAGTACTGTGGCTACGCCACAAAAGAATACTTCTGTGGCTCAATTTGACAACATAATGCAGCAAAGTCTGATTATCCCTCCTTCATGCAATACCATAATTATGCACAGGTTGATTGGATTTACTTCCTTCCTTTGGTTAAAGTTTCATTGACATCTTACAAACCAGAGGAGTAGATTTTCTTACAATGTCATCTACATAGGTCAACATGAAAGTATCCTTAAGTCCAATTAGCTCCCCCTTGATTATGCAGGTCCGCAATTATTTTTCTTCATGCACATTTTCATATGGTGTACTAGCTTTGGTTAACTTGCAGGTTATGGGTTTTTTTTTTCGGACAAGACGAGAGTTAGAATATTTATTTTTTTTGTCACGCAAAGCACAAACTTTTTTCCAGAATGTACATTAGGTTATATGACAAAAACTCTGAATAAGATTTTTTTTTTTCCTCCACCAAAATCAGAATATTTTTTTCAGCAACATTGGGAATCAGAATATTTTTTTATGAAAAAACCATAACCCCCCCCCTCCCTTCAAGTTAAATGGATGTTCCCTAAGAGGTGATTTGCTTTTGAGGTCACCGACACAGAACAACAAAATAACATCAATAAGTCCAATTATCTCCCCTTAATTATGCTGGATCTTACTTAAATTTCATCATGCACTTTTCATATGTTGTTCTACCTTTGATTAATGTTTGTCAACAAACCCACGCGAAAATAATAGATTAAATTACTACGCCAGTAACTGTTCGCATCTTTGTAAAGGCTTAAAGAGCGTCCTACGTCAATGTCACGTTTTTCATTATTTCTGTTATGCTGATTCTGTTCTCAAAATTAAACTAATTAGAACCGATTCCATAAATTTCGCACGATCACTGTGAACTATTTCGTTTACTGTCGTACTTCGGTAGTATATGGCGGGAAATAATTAATGAGCTTATAAGGGGAATCCCATTACAAGGAAACGACATAAATACTTTATTTACACAATAATTGATACTCAAAGCGCTACAAAAATCAAGCATTATTATACAAGGTAAAAAAAAATGAAAACGGAACATACACAACTAGATTTATCGTAAAATTGAATGTAGGACAAGTCGTTAATTTACGTTACTTGTCGTAATATTTTTATGAATGAAAACTAGCGCAATAATACAAGCAAGAGAAACAATATAAATATCGGCATATTAATCCTCCTGACAATTTGTCATAGTTAAACATTTACCATTTGAGACACGATAAGTTATCTTAAAATCTGCAAAAGTAGTAACATTCAAAGTGTAGTGTTATCTAACAAGCACCAGATCTATATTTTGATGAGCCATCTCTGTCTCGACAGGTGATAAGATCATGACAGTTGTCATGTAAACAAACAAAAATGGCCGAAAGGCCACAAGTAAATACGGTTTTGCAAAACCGTATAAAAACTACAAACCTCTTTTTCAATATGAGGAATAGCTTGATCATCACATCTTTTCTCCTGACATACATGTAGTATAATTGCAGCACAAGTGTCATCATGGTAACCCATAAAGGCATCTCCTATCTTCCTAGTGTCAATCCTACAAGTACAACCTGATGTATATATTACATTGGCATTGACCTCGGTGAAATTTAAAATTTTACATATCCCTTTTTATTAGCCTTGAGTTCAACTTTAAAGGGAGACTTTCCAGTATAATGCATGTAATATTTCTGCAATCATTTTAGCTTTCCATATGCATATGGGACAAAAAAAAAAGACTGCTTTCAGTATATCAGATTTCTACGATATGTATATATAGTCCAGTCAATCTATCGCTAAAATGGCAAAACATCAACAAAATTGCAACAGAAAGTATTGCAATTGTTTTAACACCAGAAAACCATTACAAATCACATACTAAAAGTCTACCACGATTGCATTGGTGCAAAATGGTAAATTTGGGCAAAATCTGTGTTTTTCATATAAAATCGCTGAAAACTGAAAAAAAAAAAATATTTTTAATACCACAATGATAACAATTACCATAGATTAACAAATATGTAGTTAAACAGTCATGTTAAGTATTAGAATTGAAAAAAATAGAATTATGTTATAATCAAGTTTATTTTTGGGGCAAAATCTATATTTTTTATTGAAAAAGTGAGGAAAACTGGAAAAAGTATTTATTTTCCAAACCGATGAGATAACAGTCATATACATTTGTTAAAAGTTTGATCAAAGGTTATTTTGATATAATTAAAGTGAAGAAAATCACATTTTCATATTAAACTGGAAGAAATTTTGAGATAAAAATTGTAAATTTTATGACAAAATGCCAAAAATTGTGTACTTTTTTTCTTGTCTTGATGGGACGCATATTGAGTTAGTAAAATGCTTAAATAAATACTAGTAAACTATTTGAATTAATTAAATGATAAAACACGTTTTAGAAAATAATGGCATATAATTTGTGCCAAAAACTATAATTTTTGTGGGAAAAAGGCTGAATACTGTGATAATATTATATTCTCAACTTTAGATGATTTCACCCACACAATGTTTAAATTGTCACGCTTGTTTTATTAAAGTCAAAGTGCACATTATGCTGAATGAAGTTGGGCTTAAATAAGAAGGATTAACTTTGTCTGTAGTCTTAGAAATAAGTAATATGACACCATATAATTATCAACAGATCATGTATGACAAATCAATAGTGAAAGTACAATATGCAGTTCGATCCGTTGGTAACGCTGGGTCTTTACTATTTCCACAAATTTCACCGCTAATAATTTTTTAAGTCAACTACTATGAAACCATAGGACTCAGATATAGGTATATAGTCGGAAAATATAAAATTTATATACATTTAATACGAAATTTAGAAACAGGTAGAAAGGCGAGCGTTTACTCATACCGTTTCTTATTGTCGCTCTACATGAATGAGGTATCACACAATATTTATTAGGTCCATGGATAAATAACATTGAAGTTTATTTGACTCCTTAATTAGTACTCAAAATCAGTGAATTGCAGGATAAAACACAGCATACACTTATCAAACATCAAAACACCACAAGAACACACATGAGCACCATCAACTCTGAATCAAAAAGGAGGCATCAGATGATCCGAAAGGTCAGCATGATTTTCTTGATGATGTATTCACATTATGATTGTCAAAAATATTTCTCTAGTCTTTCTGAGCAAAAACCTGAAGCTTCTGTTAATAAAATTAAGGTAGGAAACGCAATCTTTGCAAGACCTCATGAGTTGAAACCTCTTACGGTACCAATAGTATAGAAATAGGTCTTACATAGCCATCTCCTGTTGGAGTGGTAAGATACCAATTTAAGTGAGCATCTAATGAATTGTACAGGTCGAATAGCATCATAACAAACATATGTCATTTTCGGACGCTTTAATCTGAGGTCCGTTTGTTGGCCAAATACATGTACCAAGTTTTCAAACTTTTCTAATTAATCATCATCAAAAAGTCAATTGCATATCCTCAATATTTCTTTAATAATTGTGCATTGGTTTGAAATCACTTGGTTATAAATGATTATGCAATGAATTGATTACATTAACACTATACTCCTTTTCACCAAGACAATCGTAGTTTCACCACAGTATAATCCTATTTCATTACCTTCAAACCAGTTGAAAATCATTTACTAAAAAAAATCACTTTTTTTTTCACGCAAAACTTAATATATTTCCAAAATTATCAAGTTATATTTTTTTATGATTTCCTATTTTTACATATTCTGTGAATAATTGCATCACTCTGATAAATAACAATAAAAATAAGTTGTCCTCATCACGACTCCAGTAAATGTTGTGGTTATAAAACTGATGTGATTTTGATATTGGGGATATTATGCTTATTAAAGGACAAGAAATATTGTGGAAAAAAAAGAGTTTATGATAAATACTGAAGGGTTCAGATAACTGAAGTTTACGTTTGTCTGAACAGGGATGCAATATAAAATGTATGAAATATGTACAAAGTAGTATCAATGAAATAATAAATTTATAACTTTTTCTCAGAGTTATGACCAAATATTTTAGGAATGTAGAATTATCTTATTGTCTGGAGATATACATTTTTCTTTAAGGCGAGGTGACACACGTCTACTGAAAGTCATGCACTTCGAACAATTTAAATTATTTCAATATCTGCAGATATTGTTAGATTTACACATACATTGATGCAATCCTTGTCACATCATCACGGGTGACCGTATATTGCTAACATAATATCAAATAACATTCTTTAGAATTTATTTATCGTGGAGAAAAGGTTACGAAAATAAAAACAGATACCTGGCGATAATTATACACCGACGAAATTCACGAAAGTTACATGAAAATAGTCACACGATTTTTGTATTGGCAAATGCCTCAGGTTATATATAATCTTTAGTGAATATTCTTGAACTACTTGAAAAATATCAATTTGGAATACTAGTAGTTGTGGACAACAGAGTTTCAAAGAAAGATTTTTCTATGGAAGAATGTCAACAGATGTGAACCGCAGTGACTGCATAGGAAGCACTGCCATGTTCCAAATAAACGTTAGAAAAAAGAAGGGCCAATCAGAGACAATGACAACATGGAATGCACAAGACACACGACGAAAACAAATAAAGAAAAAAAAATCACACACACACAACACAGAAAACTGAAAAGATGAGGAACGCAGACCCCATAAAAACCGGAGGTCAACCCAGATGCTCAGGAAGGATAAGCAGTTCATGCCCCTTATAAGACACCCACCATGTTGCTCATAAATCGGTATCTCCTTATTATATTGGGCCTTTGTCAGTTACTGTAACTGTGTTTATGCTAATAAATCTATTGTCTATTGTCAATGCGTATTGGACCTCACTATACGCGACAAACAGAAATAATAACATAAATAAGACATGAGACCTCCTACAAACAAGGGGGACCCAAACAAGGAGGTAATGACCAAAGATCGCTTTCATGCGGAAATCGTGGTGGACATCACAACACGGAACCTAGAGCATAATTACATAAGATAGGACAAAATGTTAGACATCACAATAGCAAACAAACACAAACAACACAATACGACATGAGACCCCCCCTCCCCCCCTACATTACAAACAATTGGAGGTGAAGACCCATACTAGGGCAACACATAAAACTCACAGACCTCACAAAAAAAAACAAAAAAAACAAACCCGGAGTGACTCAGGTGCTCCCGAAGGATAAGCAGTTTTTGCTTCTCACAAGACACCCGCCGTGTTACTTACTCATACAGTCAAGATTGGCTAAAGTCTTAACAGTGATAGAGCAAAGAAAAAATCTACGTAAAAAGTAAAAGATACATTGTCATTTGAGATATTGATATTTAGTAACAGTCAATCAGATTGTGATGACGACCGCAAATCTGTATGTGTTTGTTTTGTTATACTTTTGCTGTTTTGTTTTAAAATATCAGCCAATCAAAGAGCTCCTCAGAGCTCATGTTTGTCATGTTAATTTGTACATATATTTGCCAACTTTAAATAAAATTTACTTACTTACAAATACTTACTTACTTACTTTACGTACTTAAATTGTGTGTAACGATAACTTTTTATGACATCTTTGAAATGAAATTTAGGATAAAATTAATATTTTTGAGTATCAAATTTGTTACTGGAAAGTCAAATTTGCCCAACATTTGGAGACTACGATATTAATAAGAGTTTGAAGAAGCCGTAGAGCTAAGAAGGACAGACAATGCAATGACCAAATAAAAAAGGACAAAAACACTACACAGAAAACTAAAGATTGAGTAATATGAACCCCACTAAAAAGATTGTAATACATGTTATATACTATTATTTTAGGTTTTTCAAAATGGAAATCATTTGTAAAGTCACAAAACAAATAAAAAAATGCAATTTTTAATTTAATTTGTCGTATATCTGAAAAAACATAGAAAAGCAGAATATTTGGCTATGTTATTGTTAAACTGGAGCTCCATAGCTTTTTTTTTCAATCAAACCGGAAACGTATTTTTTATTGTCATTAAATATCGAATTTCTACAATCAACAGATTATGGATGTACATTAAAATGTTTCAGAGCTCCAGATAAGCTGCGTTTTTGCGTGATTACGCAAATAAAATTAACAAAAACCCAATTTTTCTATTTCCTTTGCGTTGTTGAACCCAATTCCATCCAGATATAACCCTATTCTTCGTTTAATGAGTGCTTACTTCACTCATTCATTTTTAGGTAGTTGCGTAATTAAAGCATATATCGTATGATTTCTGTTGCGTGACATTTCACTTTCTCTTTCACTCATCAACACTCGTAAGATTACAAATCTCCCGAGGTTTGCCGAACGAAATAAATTTTGGCTCCCTGCTAGAATTTAGTCTTGTTTGCCTTGAAATTAATTTTGTAGCGGTTTCAGTCTATTATTATGAATCGTCGAGGGAGGAAGAAAGCTCATTTACGGGCGAATTATTCTATCGCTAATAGACAGATTCAAAAGCCATGGTTACACGAATTTTAGATACACTGATTGAAAATGATGTAAATCATAGCAAAATTGTTGCAACAGAAATCATTGACGATATCTTCCCCATATCTTTTCATTAAGAACTTTAAGAGTTCATGATTTGAAAGATTTTAAGGCAACTGGATTCACACTATATATACAGGTATGAATGTTCAGACCAAGTCTTAAACTGTGAATGTTTAGTTTTTGTGAACTATGAAAATATAATACTCCAATGGCGAACATACAATCAATGCAGTAACCAGCAGCAATATTTAAAGAATACAATGTACATCAGGAGAATAAAACTGAATGTAATGATGTATACATTTTCAATGCCTGATATACCTGCAACAAAAAAGCAATGCATGTCATGTACAGAGAGTAAAATACCCAATTCAATTTATTCATGGTGGGTAAAAAACCCAATTGAATCTTATTCTGGTGGGTGAAAAATTTGAAGTAAAACAGTTAAAAGTAGATCACCCAATGGAAATGCTAAACAGGTGAGTTAAAAACCCAATTTAAGAAACCTTATCTGGAGCTCTGATGTTTATAAGAGTAAAATATGTGACAATGCAACACGATTACTGTTTAAAATGATGTAAATGGACAAATATATTTGCGTACTTGTTTGTAAGGATTCACGATTTTTTCAGCGCCAGGTGTAGCTGCTGTCAGACACATTAACATTATGTTTGGTTATATATAGCAATTTTAAATAATTTTCTCTCATCTGCATAATTGTTTTTAAATAAATAACTAACAGTTTATGCCTTTAAGAAGATTGTTTTCATACGTTTGCGGGTTGAAAGCTTTGTTTCCATTATCTTGATTATCTCCCCTTGTAGGTATGGACGTCTATCGGCGCAGTTAAAGTAAGTCGAACTTTTGTATTTTTTAAAAGCCTTATTTCACGAAGTCGCACCGGGTAGATTTTGGTAGACTTTTAGTATGTTGTTTTGCAACCTATTAACTACAAAAAAATCAAAAACCTATTTCTGTTGCAATTATGTTGATGTTTTCCGTAGATTGACTGGACTATATACCTTACCAGGCCTCTACATTAACATTTTTTTAAACTTGTCCCTTTGGACAACTAACTAAAACTAGAGGCTCAGAGGGCTGAGCCTGTGTTGCTCACCTTTCATTCCGCTTTGAGGAAACTTAATACAGAACCCTCCATTGGTTGCTTCCCACCAAGTTTCGGTTCATTTGGCTAAGCAGTTACAGAGAAGAATATTTTTAGAAATCAACCAATCAGAAAAAAGAATGGCCTGTGGTGGCCATGTTTATTAACGAATGGGAACTAAATGCACATTCTTTATAGATGACATTCCAAGGATGCTTCCTACCAAGTTTTGATTCATTTGGCAAAGCGGTTTCAGAGAAGAAGATTTTTAAGAAATCAACCAATCAGAAATGAGAATTGCCTGTGGCGGCAATGTTTGTTGACAGATTGGTTCTAAATTAGCAATCTTTATAGAGGACCTTCCAAGGATGCTTCCTACCAAGTTTCGATTCATTTGACCAAGCGTTTTCAGAGGAGATTTTTTAGAAATCAACCAATCAGAAACAAGTATTGCCTGTGGTGGCCATGTTTGTTAACGGATCAGAAATAAATGAGCAAATTTTATAGAGGACCTTCCAAGAATGCTTCCTATCAAATTTCAATTCATTTGGTCAAGCGGTTACAGAGGAGAAAATTCTTTAGAAATCAACCAATCAGAAACAAGAATTGCCTGCTGCGGCCATGTTTGTTAACGGATTGGGACAAGATGAGCAATCTTTATAGTGGACCTGCCATAGATGCTTCCTTACAAGTTTCGGTTCATCTGGCAAAGCGGTTTCAGAGGAGAAGATTTTTAAAAATCGGCCAATTAGAAACAAGAATTACCTATGGCAATGTTTGTTAACGGATTGGAACTAAATGAGCAATCTTTATAAAGGACCTTCCAAGAATGCTTCCTACCAAGTTTCGGTTCATTTGGCAAAGCGGTTTTTTAGAAATCAACCAATCAGAAACAAGAATTGTCTGTGGCGGCCATGTTTGTTAACGGATCGGAACTAAATGAGCAATCTTTATAGAGGACCTGCCATAGATGCTGCATAACAAGTTTCAGTTCATTTGGCCAAGCGGTTTCAGAGGAGATTTTAAAAAATCGGCCAATCAGAAACAAGAATTGCCTATGGTGGCCATATTTGTTAATGGATCGGGACAAAATGAGCAATCTTTAGAGAGGACCTTCCATAGATGCTTCCTACCAAATTTCATTTAATTTGGCCAAGGGGTTTCAGAGGAGAAGATTAAAACGTGAAAAGTTAACGACGACGGACGACAGACGACGGACGCCAAATGATGGCAAAAGCTCACATTACCTTTGGCAAGGTGAGCTAAAAAGTACTTGTCCGACTCAATCGTTTAGTTGTCCAAAAAAAATTAATAAAAATTATAAAACCACAGAATAATTATCAGCAATTTGTGTAAAATGTTTTGGTTATTGTCTCACAAACATTATCTCGTCCTGTCATTATTAACACTAACAGACATTATGATTATGACATCATTAATCGACAAATTAACATACACTTAGAAGTTAGACATAAAGTCATTGGTATCAAACGATGCCATCATGGTATGAGTGTCTAATCATCAATTTCTAACGTCCTTGTTCACCATCATCTATTGAATGCAGATTGTGTATCAAAATCAGCTACTGAATGTCCCTCAATGGAAATTAACATCAGACACCTTAACATTTTTGGTTGAATTAAGCTCCGCAGCTGGTTGTAAATCCGTACTTTCTAAGATTAGGGGATATCATAGATCCATGCCGATAGGCATGGTAATTACGTTTCCAGGGAATTATTGTGTAGGGGAAGGAAACACTATAAAACAAATATATTTCTATTTCATTATAATTACTTAATGCCAGTAGTCGTTTAATGAAATCGCTGAAAAGATACGGATCAAGTATATGTTCGGAAAATCTTTTGGTTCATCATTGTAATTAGCGATAGTGTACTTCAGTGGAAACCGATACTTTTAAACACATTAAAATAATGATTTATGAAGATTAAGACTGTAAAAATGACAAAGCAACACATTTTTATCATAGAAAATAACCTTCAAAAGGTAGGTCAGTCATTTATTCACTTGTCTCGTCGAACAACCGTGATACAAGATCTACTTGTCCGATGTCAGTTTTCACTGGTACCGGACAATCGGACAAACGTTAATGTTGAGGCCTGCTTACCCAAAGTTCTATTTCTAAATTTAATATTCCCAGAAACAATCCTTTGGGCCGTTCCAATTAAACATACATTTATAAAATTGAAAATGAACCTTTATTTAAGATCCCCTAAATTTATAACAGACCTTTATCCTGCAATTGTGATATTTTTTGTCATAATAAATGGGTTGAAATAAACTGTTGCTTTAATAACACTTTTCACATTAGCCTAATAAAGCTATTAAGCCACACCCATGTCATAATAACACTTTTCACATTAGCCTAATAAAGCTATTAAGCCACACCCATGTCATAATAACACTTTTCACATTGGCCTAATAAAGCTCACACCCCTGTCATAATAACACTTTCACATTATCCTAATAAAGCTATTAAGCCACGCCCCTTACCAGAACATCCATTAAGGTATCAGG
>MJUT01004938.1:142680-153465 GCA_002080005.1 Gigantidas platifrons
TACATTTTTTATAGTATATAATTTTTTATTATACAATACAATATTGAACTGATTTTCGTTAACACACCATTTTTCGATCATTGAATATTGATTTTTTTTTTCGGATGTTGAACATTTTATTCCCGGAATTGCACCCCCTGTTAGTGTTAGTATATTTTTATTGCTTTAATTAAAACAAAATAACACCAAGAACATCGATAATTTCAGTCTTCTTATTCAGGAAAAAAACCTACAGCAAAATAAAGGTATACTGTCAACAAAATCGTCATTTTTATCGAGATTTTTTTTAGGGATTCCAGATTTTTCAACTTCATCCTTGTATAGGTCGATGTGGACAATAGGTCGAAGCCAGCGTGTTGAGGAAAAAAAATATCGACCTATCGTCCGTAAAATACGGTACATACAAAAATGTAATAACTGTTTCTGTATCCTTTGCCCATGCATTAAAGCTTGAAGCGTCCTGGATGATCTGTTTATTTCTTTTTACTGCATTATCAGCCATTCGTTTCACGACTGCGCCTATGCCATCACACAGCCCTTTGCCGTGTCCTGCCTCGAAGTATTGCCAACTTGCCTTGAATCCAAACAGTTCCTGATGGTTTGTTAGCAAATCGAACACAAACTTGTTTCTATATCGACTTGTTGGACTGTCCGAAACGTAGTGGATGAACTTCACCGACGGCAATTCAACTTTAATCAACGGAAGTAGTTGTTTTAAAAACGCAAACACTGTTGATGCTGTATGACTCAATTCATTAGATATAATCTTGAACGATTTATAGTGTTTCCTTTCCATCTTCAATGGACTTGTAATATATGACAACAGGATGAAGGGTCACCATTGACTGGTTCCAATATGCTGATTGAACCTCCTCCATACTCATACAAGTGTAGTTTTCAGAGAAATCTAACTGTGCAACAACATGGTTCAAAGTTAGATTCTCCTTAAGCTTTCTTATCTCCAGGTATTGTTTTTTACGAGTCTCATGTGTTCTCTAAACTGTAAAATTGAAGAAAGACAAGTTTCCTTGTAATCTTGTTTTGATATGTCGACTACAACAAGACTTACTTTTTTCTTTCCATCTCCAATATCAACTCGTTTCCATGTACTGTATGCTATTCTTTCGTTTTCAATGTCATCTATCATTTTATCTATCTGTTCGTCGGATGTGTTCTTGAAGAAATTGTCAATATTCCTTATCTCTGAACCATGAATCACTTTCAAAGGCTTTATCATTCTGATGTTTGATGCAAAGGCAAGAACGCTTTACCGTAAATGATACTGGCAGTATATAGGATGGCCTACAACGAAAAAATGTGGCACGACTTATTTTAACATCTGCATTTTCCAATAAAAACTTTTCATACAAATTGTTCATGAAATCTGCCAGGACTCGTTTTGCCTTCAAAGAACCATCTACATCTTTACCTCTTGCTTATTCGGATGTACTGTGCTATTATCGCACCTCTCCATGAAATCTATCACCTGTTGTTTATATTTTCCTTGTTCTTTAAGCGACCTCTTCTTCCTACTTATCTTTAGTATCTTGTCTGTTACATCTGCTAATCTTTTTCTGTTCAAATTTAACTCCTTTGCTGCCATATTGATCATTTTGTACTTTCTTAATATACGACTCCCTACAACTACTTCTACAATCTTCTTTGCGTTTTTGTTTCTTGAAAGTGTTGTTTGTTTGATTTCATCATTGATTGCATAAGAAAATGTTAGTCTCCGTCTGAGTCCTTCTGTGCGTTTTGGGTTAATCCCAGCTTGCACCAAATCCCGAACAGCTTTACTTCTCGGTGTGTTTGACATGGAAGTTTTCATGTTTTGCCTTTGATTCTTTCTCATTAAAGATCTATATTTTGTTTCCATCTTGTGCAGATTCTCTTGTAAAGTCTTTATTTTATTACTTTGATTAGCTACTGTATTTCTGATTCTGCTTCGTGGACCATTTACTTTGTTGGGGAAATTGAATTTTAATTCCAGTGTAGGTTTCTGTCTTAATTCTCGTTTTTCCTGTCTGTTGCGTCTGTTGGATGTCAGTCTCTTTCGATTCCTTTCTTTTCTGTCTCTAGAAGATAATTCTCTTGATGGTACATAGTATTTCGTCGTTCTTTCTCTTTCTCTTGCCATGTACGCTTCTCCCTCCTTTGCCTTTTTTCTCTCTCTGTAGCATCTCTGTATTTCTGCTCTTGACAATTCCATATTTCAACTGAAAATAAAATTTTATGAAATTTAGAATTATATGTAGAACAATTTGTTTGTGTTTTTATGAGTTCAAGTGTGTGTATTCGTCATGCATTAGAGCTTAATTAAAGGTCTAAATATAGCTGAGTTATTATTATCATTTCCTATTTTCATCAATGGGAATATGCATGTTCATTATTTATTGATTATTTGTATATATAATCTGATTGTTTTATAAAGAGGTATGTTTTACGTTTTATTTCTAATCATCTTATAGGTGTCTAAGTTAATTATAAATTTGGTCACGCCACGACATAGCTGAAATATTGCTAAAGTTGGCGTTAAACACCAATCAATCAATCAATCATTATTATTTATTGAAAAATAAATGTTCCACTACAGTAACGTTGGAATCGATTCTTACGTTACCGTAATAGGCGTCATTTGGATTATATATAACAGGCATTATTTCATATTACACCGCATAAAGCGCCACAACAAATTTATATTTTAAAAATGACATCATTACACATAAATTGATTAAATTTTAACTATACAAATGTTGCAATCTGGTTCCTAAAACAATTTCTGCAATAATGCCTACCTGATAATTCTGCAAACTGCTGGACAATCGATAACAAATCAGAGTCAGAGGATTATCTCAACGTGCCAACCATTCTACGTCAGGATAATAACGTTACTGATGTCACATGGAGGTGAACATCGAAAGAAACTCCATTTAAATTGCCCGTAATAAAATCCGGTAATGCTGGAATCGGTCATGCAGAAATTTTCTGCCAAAATCTTTATTATTCTGTGAACCCAAGAAAGCCGCTATTGATGTATCACCAATAAATTAAAATGTCCTTAATGTGTGAACAGAACGCAAAGGATTTTATTCTTTTGTATAATATATTTTTGTACAGACCCGAGTAACGTAGGAATTTTTCTTAATAGGGGGAGAAAAAATAAGCATCTTCGTCAGAGAAATACTGATTTATCTTTTTTTCTGTAAACGAAATGTCTATACCCAAAAACTATATTGTATTGAAGTAAATAATTAAACCCAGTAAACACCGAATTTGCATGATAAATATTATTCAAATGGTTGATAATGAACCGGTAACGTATGAATCTATAAATCCAGCGACATCAGATATTGTGTTGTCTTTTTTGAGAAAGTAAGCAGGCAATATTGTTTTGCATTTTTTCTATAATACTAATATTCAGATATTTGAATGAAAGGATAAATGTATGATAAATCAATTCATAGTAACCTTTAATCTTTTGTTAAAAATGTTGATTTTAAACGGAGACATGTGAAATTTCAATAGTTTACCTTTTTTCATCTTCGATTATGGAAAACATTCATCAATATCACAGGTAAATGCTGTTCCGCGAAATTCCTCTATATATGCTTATTTTATTTTGTATATCATTAGTCCGTCAAATATTTCTTATTCTGTCTGAATGTCTGTACAATGTTGGTACATCGTTTGTGCAAAATAAATGAGATTTACTGATATGTAGATACCAGTGACAACACTTTAATTTTCTTTCAAAATCAGAAATGATTCTGGATAGAAAAAAAAAACTGAAAATTAATCAATATAGCTGAAACTGTGTATTAAAACCTCCTTTCAAAAAGGTCATTTTTGACCTGTCCTGCAATTTTCAGAATTTCCTTTTCACAGAAAAATAGCTGAAATCAGTTAAATAACTATAAAACAATCATCTCTGATAATATAGATACTTACTTTTGTTTCATCAAATAACGTGCAACTTTGACCTTACAAAAACATTGAGCCCAGTCCTGTAACTTGTCTGCTAATTCTAATTGAACTGGAGTCAGCATGGTTTTCAGGGACAGGAAGTGTTTTTCCAGTCTATTTATCAGTGGTATGGGGAACTTATCATACACGATCTCCTTCTCTGCTACTACAATTAACCTTTAAAATATGAAGACTAATTAAAAATTTAACCCTTACTACACTGCATACAAAATTTTCAAAATGGCTGCTGCTGCATTTTTGTTTGTTTTATAAGAGACTAAAGACACATAATTTTGAAACTGCTATAATTTTTTTCTTTTCTTTTTTTTTCTCAGAATATAGAAAAACTTTACGTAACCTTAATGACTTTTACTATAGGTTAACAGAAAAATCCCAGGGTGTTCCGAGTGTTATGAGATTGCAATGCAATCACGGGAATGAAATCGACATATACACCACGATCAGAAAGCATGGCCATTCACATCATAACAACTTATGCCACGATTAGCACAGTAAGGGTTAATTTCCTGCACAAATATAACCACATGATAATCCAGTCACCATAATATCTAAAAAGAAAAAATGCAGAAATGTGGGTAAAACTACCTTTCAATCCATCAATCAATCTATGATATCATTTTAGCTTTGCTTTTAGACTTCACTGAAGAAAAGAAGTAACATCTTCCTTACACTTGTGGCAGATATCTAAGCTTTTTAATATGCTCTGGTTGATCTTTCTCCAAAATAAATCATCCATACCAATAAAAAAAATTCTGAGCACAAAAAGGTGAGTATGGTACACAACTGAATATGGTATACAATATGATTACCTAAATTTCTTATGAACCCTGCACTTGAGTCTGTGTGAACCAAGTCCTAGGTCAACATATCTTTCCCCTCCAAATTCTACATAGTACTACAATATAAAATGGCTTCCATCATATACATTTTTTATTTAAACATAGTGTCTCCTGAGCTATTTTATGGCTGGGTGTTGGTTGTATTTATATGTAGATAGTGCTGTTAGCGCTGTTTGCAGTTGTAATTTTATTGCAATAAATATGTGAAAGTTAAATAAAAATAAATATTTATTTTATTAAATAAAAAAAAAACAATTTCAATAGGCAAATTTTGACACTTAATTTTCAATTCAAAACAATATAACAACTTAAATAGTCGTCTGGTAACTTAATGACAAGTAAGGGCTAAAAGACGATAACAGTTTGGAGGAAGAAATTCACAATGTTATGGTACATATTTAATCAAGTGGCCAAGAGGTTTTATACAGCAGGTTAAATACCATATCCTTCACATGTTGTCTGTATAAATGTATTCTTTAATCCTGAATTTCCACATCACCTGTTGTTCTCCTTAAACATTTGACTCGGAAAGAATGCAAAAAAATGAAATTTGGAAAGTGAAAGACAAACTTACAAAAATATCTGAATATCAAAAATGCAACATGTTATTTTAATACCTGATTCAAATTTGGCATCCTGTAGACTTCCAAGTTCTCAAGATATCATATACAGTGAAACCTGTCTAAACCAGAATCATGTTTAAACCAAACTTTAAATAAAGTCCTTATGTAGGAAATCTTTGTAGATATAACCTGTATAAACTGAACACCAGTCTATTCCCAACACAAAAGATGGTCCCAAGGAGGTTCAGTTTAGACCAGTTTCACTGTACATGACCCAAGGCATGATATATACCTGATTCAAAGCATCATACAGACTTTCATACAAGTTTTCAGAGTATTACAATGTATATATCTGATTATAAAGTAGTTGTTTAATATCCCTGGTTTGTGATTAGACAATGCTGTAATTTTCACGGCATCAATTCCACGGTTGAAATATCATGAGACATTTTTAGAATTTTAGCTGATTACCGCTTACGTCATCTTGTCAATAATGTGGCAATATACATCTATCCTACACATGATTACATTAGAATGGAGATAACTGTATTGCGTTTGAAAATTTCACAGCATCAATTGTCAATTTAATGGTCGCAAATATCCGTTTACTGGCTCCGCTTACGTGTCGCCAGTAAACTCAACTTGCAACCATCAAATCTCCAATTGATGCCATGAAATTTTCAAATACAATACAGTTATCTCCTAATTCAAAGCATCGTACAGATTTACAGACTTTCATACAAGTTTTCAGAGTATTACAATGTATTTACCTGAATCAATGCATCATACAGACTTTGATATAAGTTTTCAGAGTATTACAATGTACATACCTGATTCAAAGCATCATACAGACTTTCATACAAGTTTTCAGAGTATTACAATATATTTAAATGATTCAAAGCACCATACAGACTTTCATACAAGTTTTCTGAGGATTACAATGTATTTACATGATTCAAAGCATCATAGAGACTTTCATACAAGTTTTCAGAGTATTACAATGTATTTACATGATTCAAAGCATCATACAGACTTTCATACAAGTTTCAGAGTATTACAATGTATATACCTGATTCAAAGCATCGTACAGACTTTCATACAAGTTTTCAAGGTTCAGTAGTATGACAGTACTGCCAGTCTCCATACAAACTTTGATACGGTTGATGTTCCTGCAAACCTATTTAAATATGAATGCAAAAATTTTTACATTAAAAAAATATATATCTTGTGTTTTAAAAATGTTAACAATACATATAGTCAGTCATGTTATTGCTTTTATTAATAGATTGACTATTGGTTGCTTAACATCCAGTAACAAATATTTCATGCATATTTGGGACAATAACAAGTTCAACAAGATATCAAGATTTTAAAGAAATGAGCAGGAATGGGACATCAAATTTTGACTACCATTGGAAAAGAGTTGGGTAGGAACGAAAAAATTCAACGTTTGAAACAGCTACAATTTGTCTGCTTTGTTGTCGAAATCTATAATAGAAGGTTTGAATGTGCAGGAAATGTGACACTCTCCAAAAATGGATCTTGGTCAAGCTTTCTGTATTATAACCTGACAAACCCCTAGGAGAAAACTGCAATTATCATCCACATAAGAACATGCCGGGCAGCTCTGTGTGATGAGTCGTAGAAAACGATCAGCAACACCCAATGTAATTACTTCTACATAGAACAACAAACAATATACTATAAATAGGGTATAATATTTTTATATTGTATATTTGTAGGTAAATATTTTCCATGAAAACTATTGTCTTGCCATGTGGTAATTCTATTTTTGCAAAAATAAAGAGAATCAAATGACAATTACCTGTGTATATTCCTGGTCGCTAGGGAAACTACTCCCAAATATTACTACAGCATTATCCATTGTAAATATTTTCTGTTGTAGAATTGTCAGGGCTCCGTAATTCTCTGTCAGTAATAATAGGTATCTACTCTCACTGAAAATGGGAAGTAATTCATATGATAGAGTCAAAAATAACAATCTCAAAAATATTCCTCATGCATTTTCAAGAAGCACTGTGCACATCACATAATATTTTAATAAGCCATTATTTTAAATTCAATAGATGTAGATTAAAACAAATGTTTAACTGTATAAATATTCCTTTACTGACATTGACGTAATCAATGATCTTGTACATATATGGAAAATATTTACAAGAATATAACATTTCTTAGAAATATAATTTTTTTCTGCTAACTATTTAACCATTAAATTATGGTAAATACCGTAAATCACAATAATGCTCTTAGCAAGTCTCATAAAATCATTGAACAGATGTTCTGTTTATTAAGGTAAAATTAACATTGCATTTTTTTCAGGGTTCGGTTAAGACATGTTTCAATATATAAACAATAGTTATAAATACTACATACCAATTGTATTTGTTGTCACTAGTTAGACATGCCTGTATCATTCCTGCTGATGTACAGTCAGGATCATCTTTTCTTTGCTGTAAAAGAAAAAAACTTTTTTTATATTTGACTGTCAATTAGGTAGATAAAAAACTGACTTTTCGAATTAATGAAATATCTTCTAATGTCAACAATGTATCTGATTAAAATAGAGTAATAGTCTTTAAAATTGTCTTTGAAAATTTAAGAAATTACTGGGGGACAGGAATTTTCTACCTCTCTGAAAGTTGTGTGAAAGTATTCAAAACTACTTTAAACTAAAATTTGAAGGGTTATATATATTAAAAGTAACTCTGTAAGGAAAATCCAAAACATACAGATGTAATGTTAAATGTGCATAAAAATATACATCACCGGTTCATGTTTGTCCACCAGGTGTGATAGTTTACTGTAGAAAATATCTTCAGGATTCACATTCTCTAAGCCTCCAAAATTTCTTAGGATCGAATGCTTCAGTTGTAACCAAGTTGGTTTTGTTCTTGATGTTGACACAAAGGCATACACCATCTTTAACAAGCTGAAATATATAATTACAAATGTGAAGAAAAAACAATAACAGCATTACCTATATAGATGAACTAGCAGAAAAAAATAACACCAAGAAAACATAAAATACATTTGTTCTATAGTGGTGGCCATCTTGGATTTCCAATTGAGACATGCACACAATTGTGTAAGGGACCAATCTAATGATTGTTCTAACATGACGTCCTACGTCCTACTTTTTCTTTGTAAACTAACGAACGATTTATCAATTGGGTATAATCTCATTAGCACATATGCCGGTGCATGTGACTGACTTTCTAGCCGTAAATGTACATGCTAATGAATTATCGTCTGCTCGAATTTGGCAGCATAAAATGTGTGTGACATTGTCCGCAAACGTAAATATAAATTACCGTCTTCCAATCAAAGCATACTACTGTATTTGCACTCTTAGATATATCAGAATCGAAATAAATCATGGAAGCTCAGGATAAAATACTAATATCCACCAATCCATGTTAAAACTCAAAACACAATCTGGCTTCCATTATTTATTTCTTAATTAATGCATTATTTTTGTTCAATCAAATTTCTAGTGTAGAAAAAAAATCTTTCATTTTCTCTTTAAAGGCCCTATGTAAAAACAATGCGCTGTGGTAGAGGCCACCTTGAACTTCTGATCAACTAAAAATAAAATTGTAAAGGATCATCAATCACACATTTAAGCCAAGTTTGTTGTCAAATAGTTTAGTGGTTTCAGAAAAGAATAATTTTGAAATATTTCCCATAGGATCCTACATTAAATTTGTCCTGTGGTGGTGGCAATCTTGAATTTCTGATTAACAAAAAAAAAAAAGTTTTACAAGGGGCAATCAAACGATTATTCATGCACAGTTTGGATTTAATCAATTTTCTGGTTCCCATATGGTCCTATGTTAAAAATTTGTCTGACAGTGACGCCCATCTTGGATTTTCAATCTACAAAAAAACATAAACTTTTTCAGAGAAGAAAAGTATTTCAATTGCAGTCAATCAGAAAGCATAACTGTCCAAAGCAACCATCTTGAATTTACAAATGAAACAAAGATTTAGTAAAATTTTGAAGACTGTCCATGTAACATCTATCAAGATCGGTTCCAATTGAACAAATGGTTTGAGAATAGATGGAAAAATGTCTTAAAAAGGTAATGGACACATACGACAACAGTAGCAAAGAGGTGACAATACCTCAGCTGGACTTCGGTCTAGGTGAGCTAAAGAAATTAAAAAAAACAATCGAAAAAATATGAACTCTCACAAAAATGCTGGGAGTGAGACCAGGTGCTTCAAACAGAAGATAAACTATTTTATTTTATTACTTTGTGGTACATGTACTTACATACTTAATATTTTTTGTACACAGATTAAAGATATTATTTCAAAATAAATACAGAGAATAATATTTGACATTTTCTTCCATATTATATGTGAATATATATATTACCTATAGAAGTCTCGAAGTCCAAAGAATTCTCTCATTTCTGTAGATGCTTCTTTAAACAAATCAAAGTATGACTCTGCCATTGGTTGTATCATGGGATTGATAATCTTGAGAACTTCCATTTTTGTAGAACAGATTCCTCTAAAAAAAAAAAAAAGATCATAGAATCGTATAATTAAGAGTAAATTGTGTCAATTTTTTAAAAACATTTGAACATAGAAACATTATCAAGACTGGAGGCATGTAATGATCCCATTTACCAGTTAAACCCAGGCTAGTGGTGATTACGTGAAGCCAGTAAAGTTAAATCTCTGTATTTTTACACTGCAGATGACAAGTTACTGTTACTTCTAACTTCAATGAGACGAAAATATGAGTAACATTTCATCTTAATCTGTCAAATAATACGACTATATCGATTCTGAGAAAATAATCTCAGATCATCTAGAATCATCTACTAGTAAGGAGGGATATGGATGTAAATGAACATGATAGACTATCTAACACCACACAGAGAATCATCTACTAGTAAGGAAGGATATGGATGTAAATGAACATGATAGACTATATCTAACACCACACAAAGAATCATCTACTAGTAAGAAAGGTTATGGATGTAAATGAACATGATAGACTATCTAACACCACACAGAGAATCATCTACTAGTAAGGAAGGATAAGAATATAAATGAACATGATAGACTATATCTAAAACCACACAGACAATCATCTACTAGTAAGGAAGGATATGAATGTAAATGAACATGATAGACTATATCTAACACCACACAGAGAATCATCTACTAGTAAGGAAGGATATGGATGTAAATGAACATGATAGAATATCTAACACCACACAGAGAATCATCTACTAGTAAGGAAGGATATGGATGTAAATGAACATGATAGACTATCTAACACCACACAGAGAATCATCTACTAGTAAGGAAGGATATGGATGTAAATGAACATGATAGACTATATCTAACACCACACA
>MJUT01004938.1:164815-188678 GCA_002080005.1 Gigantidas platifrons
AGTAAGGAAGGATATGGATGTAAATGAACATGATAGACTATATCTAACACCACACAGAGAATCATCTACTAGTAAGGAATGATATGGATGTAAATGAACATGATATACTATCTAACACCACACAGAGAATCATCTACTAGTAAGGAAGGATATGGATGTAAATGAACATGATAAACTATCTAACACCACACAGAGAATCATATACTAGTAAGGAATGATATGGATGTAAATGAACATGATAGACTATATCTAACACCACACAAAGAATCATCTACTAGTAAGGAAGGATATGGATGTAAATGAACATGATAAACTATATCTAACACCACACAAAGAATCATCTACTAGTAAGGAAGGATATGGATGTAAATGAACATGATAGACTATATCTAACACCACACAAAGAATCATCTACTAGTAAGGAAGGATATGGATGTAAATGAACATGATCAACTATCTAACACCACACAGAGGATCATTAACTAGTATGGAAGGATATGGATGTAAATGAACATGATAAACCATCGACCATTACACAGAAACAAATTAAAGTAAAGGAATGGCTGTTTTTATTGCTCATCTACGTTTCAAAATCATGGGAACATCTTCAATACTTAGCATTTCTCATATTCTAAAATGAGTGTGAATTAACACTACCTCTTTGCATCTTTGTCATTTGATGTATTTGGAGTATAGAATTTTATTTCCCAGATGCAGTATTATCAAAAAGAAAAGAAAATACGGTTGAAGTACTAATACAGTCATAATTGTGCATAACATCACATTATGATTTGATTTTTGGTGTTTTAATGCCACTTTCAGCAATATTTCAGCTATATCATGGCGACCAGTTTTAGTGGTGAAAGAACCCGGAGTACCCGGAGAGAACCACCAACCATGGGCAAGCAACTGGTAAACTTTATCACTTGCGGCTGTGAGTCGAGTGCACCCTTTTTGTAATTTACAAAGCTGGGTGTGAACCCACCCCGTATTGGTGATAGGTTTGTATGAGTTGTTAGGTAATCCAACTACCTAACTCATTGAGCCACCCGGGCCCTTCACATTATGAGGTGACCAATATAGACAATATATAATGATATAGTATTGTGTGTTGTCAATAAACCACACACATAATCATCTACACATGTGAATAAAATCTGTGATAAAATATTATCTGCTTACCCTGCACTTTTAATCAGTTCTGTGACATCAGGAACTTCTCTCTGTACCAGTATACCTCTGTTCATCTTGGCTGGATCCAGGGCCCAGTTTGATATACCAATAAAAGCAACCTACATGAAAAGACAAAACTTAACATGATCAGAAAAAAATCACACATGTTTCTACATAAATTATACATTGAAATCTGTGCAATTTGAAAGAATCTCAATCCTGAGCAAACAAAACATCAGATTTAGCATCAAATATTCACACTGTCTTAAACCTGTGTAAATAGTAACAGTCTATATTGATTAGAAAAATATTCTAATTAGACAGGCTTCACTGCACTGTGATTAGTAACTGAGTGAGAAAGTGATTGATGTTTAACACCACTTTAGCAATTTGTCAGCTATATCATTGCAAGGACAGTTCAATGAGATGAGATAATAATGATGTGGTTCATACTATAATTAATTTCAAACATTAATAAAACAGAATTTTCAATTTTTTTTAATTTAAAGAAAAATCAATCTATAATTGTATCCGGCCAATGAGGTTACATAATACATAATTTCATTAAATATAGTGAAACCTGAATAAACCGAAGCTTGAATAAAACAGAATCCTGTAGGAAATCTTTGTTAACCTGGCTGTATTAGCTGAACACCTGTCTATCGCGAACATAAAAGCTGGAGGTTTGGTTTACACAGGATTTGCTGTATAAACAAATCAGGACAGACCATTTTTTAAAATTATAAATAATGAAAGACAAAAAAGCACTTGTACTGGAGAATATTTTTAGTTCAAAGTTCAACTAGAAACATATTTGACAATAAAAGACAAACCTTTTTGTAGGGCTCTGGCTCTTCATCATCTGGGCATCCATCTTCTAATAAAGGATGTAATGTCTGAAATTCATAGATTTAAATATCAATCATATTCTTTTAATCTTAGATTTAATATCAGATCAATATCAGAAATCTATACATTTTTTATCATGCCTGAAACCATTGGCTCTCTTTTAATAAAAACATTGGAGAAATTGTTGTTGGATTAGTTTCACCAATTTCAATGCAGTCTTCGAATTTAGTCACAAGCCCGACAGTCCTAGCCAGTAAAATCGGTCTCGTGCTTGTAAAAATCCCTAAACTAGAAGTCTGCCTGGCTTGTGCATTTTTTGTCTGAGAACTGGTAAGTATTTTTGTTTCAGCTGTTGAAAGTTTTGTGAAGTTGGTATTTCAATTATTCTTTAAATAAAGATAAACAATTTTGTCATCTAGAGAAGGGAAAATTTGCAGTCGTAAATATCTCCCATGTTTTGGAGAACATCATATGCTATTGAACTGTACATGTAAGTCAGAGTCATCCAATAAGATTTACTTGGTCTTTGAAACGTTTGATGACACATGCGTTTTTAGTTGATATAAACATCTGATTTGACATTGAATAATTATTTTAACTAGGACGAACGGTTATGGCTTTTTCCATAAAAATTACCAAAGGTGTCCCCTCAGGTAATAAGCTGCAGACGCTAAAGAGATCGGCAGCGGAAATTTATGATGCCAGTGCGGTGGTATTAACAAAAGGACTTAAATTTCAAACCAGCTGGATGAAGGATCGTCCCTGGTTATTTCATGATGAGGAAACAGACAGATTTAATTTTTACGGTAGTGTGACACATGTTCGTGGACATACAATTATTCAACCTGAATGCGGTAAAACTAGAAACCTGGAAATTCTCTTCAATGCCTACATTGTTTCTATTAAACTTCATTAAAATAATAAATTATAAAGTTGTTTTGATTATAATAGCTTTGTCGTTCACCAATACTAGTACTAGTAGTAGTTGTGACCTTTGTTTTTGTGCATACAAATCATCAGAACCTGTGAAGTGGGTCACAAAATTTCGTGGAAATATTTTGTTCTAAAAATAACTTTAAAAGGTAATTATATATATAAGTAGCTGTATGGAAGCCCAATGGTGACCACAAAATTATGATTTACTATAAGTATATCTTTTAAGCTTTTCACATTCATTTTAACTGATCATATTGCTTTAAATGATACCTGGAAGCTATAAATGAAATACACATATAATGCATTGCATTTTTTCAAAACTATAATAATTGTATAATTTAATATGGTATACACTTCCCTATCTCTTTATTCAAGATAGTGCTTCAATTCATATTTTGAATTGTACTTGTGTACATGAAACCAATTTACACATTTTATTTTCTTCTTTGATGAACATTGCTTAAAAACTCCAAAAACATAAGATTAATTCACTCATTGTGTTTCAAAGATTTATTATTTTGACCGGGAATCTCCAAGAAAGTCACATGACTCTATTTACCAGAAAATAGAGAAGCCATACGACACGATTGCAGCTTGGGGTCAAAGATTTATTATTTTGACTGGGAATCTCCAAGAAATTCAGATGACTCTGTTTACCAGAAAATAGAGAAGCCATACGACACTTGGGTTTGGGATTGCAGCTTGGGGTCAAATATATTCAGGCCGGTGTAAATTGCAAGAAGTAGGGAATAAGAAAAATACACCATTTTGTAAAACATATAATTAAAGAATAAATCTGACCCTGCTAGAAATGACCTGATTCATATTGCAGGTTAGCATACTAGAGAAATCTTCAAGTTGTTAAAAAATGCAAGTGATGATGCCAGACAACAAAGCGCATGCAGAATGTTTACTTTTCTCGAAAGTCCATGAACTTATGTATCCACAATATGTGTGCCTAGAGGGATATGTTGTTTGAAATAATAAAAAAAAACAATAAAAGAAGAATAACAAACAGAAGCCCACCCCCAAATTTGAAAAATTACTCTTTTTTTTCCAGCCAGCAAAATAAAATTTGGGCTTGTGGATTTTCATGGTTTACTGGCCCGGTTGGCTTGTGGTCTGAAAAGTTTGTCATGAAGACTGTCAATGTGTCTAAAACCTTAGTTTGTTGAAACATGATCAATACTCATACACCTAGCTAATTTTAGAAAGGGTGACAATACAGTCAAACCTGCCCATGTTGTCACCTGTATTAAGCAGTCACCTGTATTAAAACATCACCCTTTTCATCTCCTGTCATACATAATTTCATATGAATTTAACCTCTTTTAAGAGGTCAACTGTGTTATAAGGCCACTCTTTCCTTGACCCAATGGTGACCTCTAAAAAATACAGGTTTGACTGTGTATATAATTTGAATTATTGATGGTGTCAGGACAGAATATCTGTGATCTGTTTCCTACCTTGAATTTTGTACCTTAATTGGTGCTAAATATAACAACCAGTGTGAGAATTTAATTATATATTGAATTAAGGTTAACCTTAAGTGGCATCCTAGGAGAATCTTCAGCCAGTCCTATCTCATCAAGGACCACAATAGATACAAATCTGTCCAGGTTTTCATCTTTCTGATAGGCAGCACACTGTCTGAATGTACCCACAATACCTTCAGGTGTAGACAATGGACTGCACTGGAAGGAAACCATTTTTACCTAAAACATATTATATGTAGAAAGATTATCAATTGAAAAATCTGGTAATAAGTTACAGAGAAATACAATACAATATAACCCCTTATAATGTCACTCCCTCTGCAATGAAAGCATATATTTATAACATGAGTACCCTCGCTTGAGGGGGGAATATAAGAGCATTTATTATCTCAGTGCATCTTAAATCTGACCTGATAAAAGGGGTGGCATTTGGTGGAGGTGGCCTTATAACAGGGTGACCTCTCTTGAGGGGGATAATGTAATATCATTTACTATCTCTGTGCATCTAAAATCTAACCTGATAAATGATTTGATTGATTTTTGGTGTTTTAATGCCACTTTCAGCAATATTTCAGCTACATCATGGCGACCAGTTTTAGTGGTGGAAGAAGCTGAAGTACCTGGAGAGAACCACTGACCATGGGCAAGCAACTGGTAAGCTTTATCACTTGCGGCCGTATTGGTAATAGGCATGTATGAGTTGTTAGGTAATCCAACTACCTAACTCATTGAGTCACCCGGGACCTCTCTAACCTGATAAAAGGGGTGGCCTTTGTGGTAGTGGCCTTGTAACAAAGGGAATAATGTGTAATCAAGCTTTACTGCTGAAGTACTGCACAATACAGATTAACCTAACTAAAACGTTTCTCCTCACAGAATATTCTCATGAAGACATCATCAAATATCAAAAATTTATTATCAAACTATCATAAAACTCAATATATATACTGTGAAATGGGAAATTTTCGCGAGGGGTTTATTTTTGCTGATTTAGCGGAGAGGAAACATTCGCGAAAATATCCCCTCGCGTAAATTATGTTTGTAATAAGTAGCAAAAAACCTGCGAATGTATGAATAGAAGTAAAAAGAGATATGGGGTAAATGACGATGAGATAAAAACCCATAACCACACGAATAAATGAAGCCGAAATTCAACATTGAATTATATGATATGCATTGAAAAGACAAAGTCATGAAATGTTCATCTTTGTAGTGTAAGGAATCGCACCTGACGCAAATTCTATCAACAAAGTCAACAAAGTAATATATACAACGTCAAGAACTGTTACTAAATATAATTTTCTTGGGTTACCTTAAAATTAAGTGTTCACCAATCGATCATTCATGCAACAACATAAAATGTTATTGAATACACTCTCTTAGTGTTGTAAAAAGTACATAATTATATAAGTTGCAGAAACTCACAAAACAACATATTATTTTTCAAAGTTGATTTACAAATAAAATTAGATTAAACAATTTATTGTTTTAATTTCATTAGGTGTTAAAAATGACAAATAAAATCAATAAAGTTCAGGTAAATTTCATGTCACACTGATTAAGAATTGACACCTCGTATAACTGTCACACACAAAATGTAGTATTAATAAAGACTAATTATAGGTAATCAAATGATCTGTCAAAGCATTCCCTTTCATGCCCACAAGGTTAAATGATTTAATAAACATTTCTTTGTCCTTTTGGAATGTTGTGATAATCCATTTAGGGTGAAGGGGTTTGATGATGGACATTTAATAAATATTCACTTTCAGTGAACGAAGTTCTCTCATACTTACTCTTATAATAATATTACCCCAGGGTACTTTAGTATTTAGTATGGGCTTACTTCGCTCACCGTGAACTATGTTCTAAAATACGGAAATTTATCAAATACAGACCGTTTTGATTCATCTGTTTACACTTAGAGGGAAACTTACTCCATCCAACAAAAAGCAGAACTTCGACAGCCTCGCGAAAAATACGTTGATGACATTAAGAATTCACGAAAATAAAGCCTCGCGAATAGGTTTGTTGAAGGAAATCGAGAAATTTAAACGCCGCGAAAATAACCCACCTTACAGTATTTAAAAACCCCATCAGGGGTATAATTGTTAGCGTGCACACCTCGAGTGCAGTAGATCCTGAGTTCAAGCTCTGGTCAGGTCAAACCAAAGACTATAAAATTGGTATTTGTTGCTTCTGTGGTATGTAACTGTAAGAGTATAGACTGGTTGGCTCTGAGTATCACAGAGTTCGCGAAAATCGTCGGTCCTGACTGCCAAAATTTTGTTAGGACCGCCATTTGAATGCCTTGCGCCGGTCCCATTGTCCGACTGCTCGTTCTGAGAAAAAAAAAATGTCTGTTATGGTCTGTTGTGGTATGCTCGGTGATTAGTCATATTATTGCACTGGTTCCCGATGTTTCACGTTTAAATTTTAGTATTGTAATTGATCAATTGGATACCAGTAAAAATAACATTTAATAATGGCTGCATGCCCGATTCGATTTTCAAAAGGTGCAAGGCCATGAAAACGGCCACACCTGCCCGATGACGGATGTCCAAGCAAATGATGATGAAAGGAGATTATACGAAAAGGAAAAGCGCCCAGAACTTTCATTTCAACCGAAGTAGAAAGAATCAAGGGACTGGCTGCAATACAATGTCAATGACGAAGAAAACAAAATGTCATGTTCGGTTTGCATCCATTACTTAGCAGAAGAAAAAAGTTATAAAATTTGATACAAATAAAATAGTTCTAAAATATTTTATAGTATAATAAATGCAGGGTGTCAAGTGATCCTGTATTCCTATATTTTCCCTATATTTTCAAGATTTCCTCCCAAAATCCTATATTTTTCCAAAATTATGAGAAAAAAAGTTGAATCTTTTATTTTGAGTAGAAAGTCATATAAACATGACAAATAGATGCTATACAAGATATTAATGCCGATACTTCTATTGTTTTTAGTTGATCTTGTATAGCAACAGATGCATTCATGTGACTTTTTTATTGTTGAATTTTCTTAGGATTTAAATTCAAATGATTGGATATTTATTTCAGTATGGTAGTCTTTTGTGGTATATGTCTATTTTTATTGTGGTCTGGTTCCTTGGTTTAGGATAATACAATTATGAATACAATATTTAATGGTCTATAACATAAAAAAAAATACCAAGTTAATTCTCTGGACTTTTTGGACAAGCCCAGTTTATTACTACATGTATTTTTTTAAAGAGTCATTGAAAAAAATGTAAACCCTAAGTCCTGCTAAAGAGCATTTGTTCCAACAAACTTTATAAAGTTGAATAGGTAACATTTTCTTCACTAAAAATATTATATATAATTTAGAAGTCATGATTTCGAAGACATTATATATCAAAATTTGTCATAGTGTTAAAGGAGTTGTCATGTACCGGTACTTGTAATGTTCAATCCTTTGAAAAAGACAAATGTTCAGTTAGAGGCCGTCGTGGTCATGATCATATGGTAGTTGGATTTACAACTACCTGTGCAATCAGTGCATATCACCACTGAAGTTGTGAGTACAAACCATGCTGATGGTAAGGTGTGCTCGATACAACATTATCTGATAAAGTTTGTCAGTGACTTGCAACAGGTCGGTGGTTTTCTCTGGGTACTCCGGTTTCCTCCACCAATAAAACTGACCGCCAACATATAACTGAAATATACTGGTTTTTTTTAATTTGTCAGTAAAAAGGAGGTGAGGCATGGCTATATGGGAGGCGAAGGTCGTGTATTTTTTGCTAATTATACCTTAATTTTATCCTATATTTATCCTATATTTTCATTTGAAAAAGTCCTATATATAATTTTTGTCAGAAGTGGCTTGACACCCTGTAAATGTAATTCAGGAAAGGTAAATTGAACATATCAGCATAGCAGAACCATTGCAACCATCAGCTAAATTAAGCAAAAACAATTATACTACATACTAAGAAGGTGAAACATACAAAAAACAACAGGGATCCAGATAACCTGATTGGTTCAGTCACATATCTGTGACATGAAAGTGGCTGGGTTTAAATAATTTTATGAGTACCCACACCTCTCTCTTACCCATATGCATCTAGACCTATTGTATGGTAAAACTTAAACACACCATCAAATTAAAAAAAAAACCAGTCAAAATGTGCCTGCTCTCCTGGTTTCAGTTTTATTTGTTCAATCAAAATAACTCGCTAATATTTGTAAAATGTAGGACCACCAAAAGTTTTGAGGAACCAGCAGAAATTTGCCTTCTGTCAGTCCTATGTCTGACAGAAAAATTGAAGGTTTTGCGAACTCTGGCATCAGAGTGGAGTAACATAACTACATGCAGACTGTTGTTTCAGTGAGCTAGCACTATAAAGTGTATTGTTCTAGTACAACGCGGACATCATTATTATTTTCATTGAAACTTAATTTGTTCTCTCCATGATAGAGGCAAAAAATTGCTTACTTGGTGTTAAACTCCAAAACTTAATAAATGGTAGATTTTATGACAATCATCAACAAAAATGTATTTCACAGTTCCCAAATAATATAATTATTTTTAAAGCTAAGATTCTGCTGCCTCGAGTATAGGTAACCATAGTTGATTTAGGCTATCCTGTTTAGGAAACATAATGCAATTATTATTAAAACTAATGTTCCCCCTTCCACAGATACAGGCAACCTTAGCCAATTTTGCCAATCCTGATTAGGTACTTTGGTTTTATTGCTCCCAAAGACATCTTAATTATTTGACTTTCCAATCTTTTGACTTTATGTGTACCCGACGATGGTTATTCTCGCTCCTTACCTTTTTATAATTTTTGAAGAGTTCGTTATGAGCAGCATTTCCCTGCATGGCATCATCTACTATTGTCTTGGCTAATGACTTAGAGCTGCCAGGTTTACCAACAAGGAACATAGGGATCCTTAGTTCTATACATACAATCATCATGAACACATTCTCCTTTAAAGCCTGGTTCTTTGCTATATTTGGAGCTAATTTTACATGTTCCAAGTACACAGACTGGCATCTGAAATGTATGATTGATATCTCCTACAGTAGTATTCCAGGAAAAGTTGCATATGAATTAAATAAAAAACATTATTTAAATTTGCATGCATAGAGGGGGGGGGGGGGGGGTTTGAAGTGGAGTGCATAAATTGACTTCTGACAAAAACCCTAAGACCACTGACAATGGTTGTAAGCCCCTTTACCAGATACTACCTCGAGTGTTATGGTAATCATACTGGGGGATTCATCAATCACTTCGTTAAAGCTGTCTGAGATTTCATCCTCCAATAAGTCTGGAAATCAACATAAAGCTGGAAATTTTTTCTAAGTGACAAAAAAACACAAATATCCCAATCAAATATCAAAAATTTTCCACATGATTGCATTCAGATTGACACATAAAGCACGATTTTTCTAGAGGAACATTTCTGCTGTCTTCTTTGATATTTTACAATATTTTCAGACAACAAAGAATTCCTCTGTTCTTAAAAAGGTTATATATTATCGAAATATTTACCCAAATGTAATTAAAGGTGGCAAAAATGTAAACAGAACTACTCCATCTTTCAAAATATTGTAAATTATCGAAAATTTACCTTACCCAAATGTTTTTTTTTCTCACGTTTACAATATATGTCAGACATACTTTAATATTTCTTCTTCAATTTGATCAGCACCCCCAGGTAACAGTAGTGGTGATGTGAAATATCTGGCTACTGCTTCCCTGTACTGTTCTCTGTTCTTCAGACAGGCATGATAACATACTCCTAGGGCCAGTACAAGTGATCTAGTCACATCATCCACTTCCCGAGGGAATTCTGCTACCATACTTTCCTCCTCAGACTCTGTGTTGGAGAATTCCAATTCTTCTTTTATTTTCTGGAACAGTAATTCATCATCTTCCCTCTGTCTGTAGAACCAACTCATCACTTGTAAAACTCTCTCTATATCTCGCAAGCTTACAAAGCTACACTCATCCTGCAAATATTTATTCTACACTGTAATGTATTCATAACAGCAAATGCTTGACATTCTTTTCAACACACACAGGTATTTTACTGCAAATCAATTGGCACAACTCCAAACGGAAAAAGTGGTTCACACTTGGGCTTTCTTTTATGATCCTTGTTCTTATGTATAAATTTCAAATGATTTGCTTAATGGGAGCTTAGGTTATTAAGTGGAAACTATGCAAGACAGATATATGGATAGTGTTGAAACTTGATGCCCCAGAAAACTATCGGCCTGGAAATAAAAAAACAAAATGCACATGTGCATTCTGGATACATGTGTTAATCTACTGACAATATTTGGAATAGATGATTTGGAAGGTAGCTCAGGTCTTAAGGTAGGGTTTTTCCTTCATGTGCATGCTCTTTTTTAAATCTGATGTCCATATTTGCAAATGGGGTTTTTAACATGATCTGATCTCTCATTAAATAAACCTTTAACCTTTTCCTCTCATTAAATAAATGTTTAACTTTTTCCACTCTCATTAAATAAATGTTTAATCTTTTGCTCTCTCATTAAATAAACCTTTAACCTTTTTCTCTCTCATTAAATAAACGTTTAACCTTTTTCTCTCTCATTAAATAAACGTTTAACCTTTTTCTCTCTCATTAAATAAATGTTTAACCTTTTGCTCTCTTATTAAATAAATGTTTAACCTTTTGCTCTCTCATTAAATAAATGCTTAACCTTTTGCTCTCTCATTAAATAAATGTTTAACCTTTTGCTCTCTCATTAAATAAACGTTTAACCTTTTTCTCTCTCATTAAATAAATGTTTAACCTTTTGCTCTCTTATTAATTAAATGTTTAATCTTTTTCTCTCTCATTAAATAAACGTTTAACCTTTTGCTCTCTCATTAAATAAATGTTTAACTTTTTGTACTCTCATCAATTAAATGTTTAATCTTTTGCTCTCTCATTATAGAAATGTTTAACTTTTTCCTCTCTCATTAAATAAACCTTTAACTTTTTCCACTCTCATTAAATAAATGTTTTACTTTTTGCTCTCTCATTAAATAAACATTTAACTTTTTTCTCTCTCATTAAATAAATGTTAACCTTTTGCTTTCTCATTAAATATATGTTTAACCTTTTGCTCTCTCATTAAATAAACGTTTAACATTTTTCTCTCTCATTAAATAAATGTTTAACCTTTTGCTCTCTCATGAAATATATGTTTAACCTTTTGCTCTCTCATTAAATAAACGTTTAACTTTTTTCTCTCTCATTAAATAAATGTTTAACCTTTTGCTCTCTCATTAAATATGTTTAACCTTTTGCTCTCTTATTAAATAAATGTTTAATCTTTTGCTCTCTCATTAAATAAACATTTAACCTTTTGCTCTCTTATTAAATAAATGTTTCACTTTTTGCTCTCTCATTAAATAAATGTTTAATCTTTTGCTCTCTCATTAAATAAACATTTAACCTTTTGCTCTCTCATTAAATAAACGTTTAACCTTTTGCTCTCTCATTAAATAAACGTTTAACCTTTTCCTCTCTCATTAAATAAATGTTCTTCTGGAAAAAAATAGCATCTTATTTAACGAAAAATACGGTAACAGTTTGCTCTCTCATTAAATAAATATTTAACCTTTTGCTCTCTCATGAAGTGTTGAGATACAGTCAGTATTTTGCTCACAGTTGTTTCCAAACCTTTTATTGCAGGAAGCTGGTTATTCTTTATCTGAAAAATAAAACAATTTTATAAGAATGGCAATGAATTATACTTAAATTGAATCTAATTAAAATAAGATGGATATTGTTTCTGTTTTTGTTTCTTTTATTTTTTTTTATGGTCACCTCAGGGTTCATATTTCAAACCAACCAATCAGCATATTAGGCATTAAAAATAGTATACACTTGTCAGATAGCAAGGAACGTCATATTGCACTTGCTGTTAATCACAGACAAACACCAACTGTACACTCACATTTAAGCATATAATTTTGTTCACAGATATACTAAGAAATATAGAGAATAAAACAGAAACCCACCTCAAGTTTATCAACTAGGTCGGGCAAGACCTCCTAATTCATAAACATGAGGTGGGTTTCCAACACTTTCATATTTCATGTCATAACAGGTACAATAATCCCCATCTTATAAGGCCAGTATTTCTGTAATAAAAAGATGGTCTTATAAGAGGGGTGGCCTCTCTTGAGGGGTGCAATTTGGTAGTATTTACCATCTAAATATAAGTGTATCTGAAATCTAGCCTGATAAGAGGGGTGGTCTTTGTTGGGAGTGGCTTTATACAAGGGGAACTACTGTATACATTCCATTTACCTGCATACTTTGAATAAATTATGCAACCTTTTTATTTCCAACTGATGCTATTTTCCATAACAAATATATAAATAACTACATTATACATTAAGATAGTAGTTCATACAAAAACTTTTACGAGAATATATTTTTTACTTAAATTTACTTATTTTTCAAAATAAAACTTACATATCTAATGACCATCTGTCTTATGTACAACTCTTCTACTTTTGTGCTGAGGTGTCCAAAATCCCAGACTAATGGCAGCATGCTCTGTGGTAAAGGTTGAACTCTGTAGACAAGACGTCTCATTGGTACGTGACCTAAGATAATAAATCAAGCTATTCAAATCATGCAAATTGCTAAACATTAATCAAACTAACATATAGATACTCGCATATAAGTAAGAAATTTGGGAGTGAAAATTTGTTCCCGGCATTTTGACAATGGACAACTAGAAAGTGTTTGATTGCCAATTTACTTTGTAAGTATCACATAGTAAGATGTTTTTATTTTTAATAATGATTATTTTAACTATATCTAGTATATTCCTATTACCTAGTTTATCAGTTGTCTTATCAGCATTCACATGATAACCAAGTCCTGCTTGCTCCAACCTCTTAATTAATTCATCAGAATGTCTAAAACAGGAAGAAAGTAAAATATTATGTTATAAGTTATATGATATTTAATGAAAATTTCCTTGAAAGTGAATAAATATGTAGTTAAAAAAAGGAAGAACATTTTTAAAGCAATGTTTGTAAAGATAGCAATTTCATTTTTATTGGTATTATTTGTATTCTTCAATCTATTTTAATAGAAACAAGGGCTGTCAGAGCAACTGTGTACCACCTACACTATAATAGCTGTACATCAAATCTTCTAAATTATAAGGGGGTTGTCATGGGGTGATGGTACATATATATGGTAGTTGGATTTACAATATATGTTATTCCGGTCTTAGACAAGGGTATATAATGTCACATTCACGGATTAAGCCGTGAATGTGACATTATATACCCTGTCTATGACCGGAATAACTATTATATTATAGCTCACATCTTCATATTTAAGGAAGAATAGAAAATAAAACAAAACAAAAACAAAAAACCATGCCAGTGCCGTATGGAAACGCCAAACTAATTTGGAATTTTCGATACATAAATTTGTATCGAAGAGAAAGAGAAACATTTTGCATGACTTTTATGCTTTGTAATTCAAATTAAATATCAGTTAAAACAGACCTTGGTTTTCTATAATCCTAAAATTATAATGTCTTAACGATATACCGTTTCTAAAATACTACTTTCTTTCGACTTGTGACGTTATAGATTTCTATATATCATAATCATCATATTTTTATAAGCTGGGAATGTCACATTATATACCCTGTTTGATAGCTGAATAACAGATATACATTTTTATTACGGATTTAACCATTGTTTTTTTTTAAATACAGAACCCAACTGTATTGAATACATTTGCGTCTTTTATTTTCATTTTTCGTATTTCTAGATGTCCCTTTCCGTACCTCTGACATGCTTTCTTCAATGACGTCAAATTATTTATCACGTCATTGCTCTTGAAACGTTTTGTTTATTATGATGTTCATCACGTTGTGGTACAGCCGTGGAACATAGGAGTTTGCTGAATCGATCAGGTATTTGTGACGGAATTATATGTTGTAATATTTTTTTGTTCATAAAGCCGTTTTGAGTATAAAAACAACATTTAATTTGGTAAAAATACATGTATTTTTCCGTAAATAAAATGCTATTGATTCAGTGAAGCGGAATTTTTTGTCGTCCATGTTGTTATCGTTTTTGGGAGACTGAAATATACAGGGGCCCCTCGACGGGATAGAAATATGTCTTATGTATATGGCTACAGACGTATACATAGCTTGATGTATATGGCTTGTTATCCAATCAGAATCTTTACATTTTTATGTGAGCTATAATATCTACCTATATGCAATCAGTACCTATCACCAATAAAGTTGTGAGTTTGAATCCCGTTCTGTTGATGATGATGGCGAGGTGTATTCGATACATCATTATATTATCAAGTTTGTCATTGACTTGCAGCAGGTAGGTGGTTTTATCCGTGTACTCTGGTTGGCTCCACCAAAAAAACTGACCACAACTATATAACTGAAATATTGTTGAAAGTGGCATTAAAAACCATACTCCACTAAATTAAAAAAAGTTTTCATTAACAAGTCAGAAAAAAAATATATATATAAATATCTATAACACATCTGAAATATATACAACACCACAAAAATAATAATGGGCTATGGCGGGCAGAGAATTAAATACCCGCAGCAAGTATACCACGGCTTCATTCAGCACCAGTTTTACTGCAATCAATATTTAATTCTTAACACCATTCTAACCCTTGTCAAAGTATCCACCCCTGCCACAAGTTTGATCCTTTTAGGTGTAGACAAAATATGAAGAAGTTAATTAATGAACTTGTCATTAAAACTAATGTTCTCCTCCCTCAGGAATAGGTGACCATAGCCGATTTTGGTTATTCTGTTTAGACTTTTCAGTTTTCTTACTCCAAAAGACCAAAATTATTTGGCGTTCCAATCTTTTGACTATCAGCGTACTTGATGAAGGTTATTCTAGAAACGTGGTATGGGCACTAAGGCCAAACAAAAATATGTGTGTTTACTATCGGCAAAACCGGAAATAGTCGTTCCCAGTTTCGGAATCCGATATTTCATTTTCAAAATTTCCGGTAAGCCGTCATTTGTTGAAGCTGTTTTATGACAAGTTACACAGTTTTTCTACCTTCTTTGCTCTCAATTTCGACAAAAAGTTAGCAGTTGAATAAATAAAACATTGCTGCTGATTAAACGACAAAAATGGTTATCCGAATTCTGTGTAAAAATTGATAGGGTCGCTAGCAAAAATTAGGGTCAAATAATTGCAGAGCAAAAAGTTTAGGGTCAGCGGCTGAAAAATAGGGTCGGTTGGGTGACCGTAAACACACATATTTTTATTTTGGCCTAATAACTATATCTACGTTTTTATCAACAACAAGTGATAATACAAAGTAATGGTGACAAGACATACATATAGAATGATGGCAGTTTTGAAGATCGAGACATTATTGCTGCATGTAGTATCACAGCGAGTCCGACATAAAGAATTGTGATACTAGTAATACTGTTGTATGTCGAGGCCTTCAAAACTGACATTGTTTTAATCAGTGGTAACATCATAATGAATTTGATGTCACACTGACGGATAATGTTCAGTATTCAGAGTCAGAGTCAATATCACTCAATAAGATCAAAGAAAATATGTCCAGATTACCAATAAATAAAGATATCTTCAAAGACATACTTTCTATAAGGATTACAAGCAGCTACGATCTTCAGTCTCTCATGGAATTTTATTGGTTTTCCTCCTAAAGATTTGTCACACATGATTTCCTTTATAACACCTATAGCTTCTGTAGTGTTGGCTTCATCAAAGAATAACACAGTGTCCATATTTGAATAGTCTTCAGCATTTTTCCTGGCCATTTCTTCAGCTTTTTTTACTTTCCTTACTATGTCCGAAGCTTTTGTTCCTCCATGTACCTTTATTATTGTGAATTAAATAAATTGTTTTAATCATATTGTTTCTTATCAAAAAAAAGAATTACTTTTTTTTATGTTTTTTTTTAAGTATAAAAACCAATATATAGGTATTTATACCTTTTTTTTTTAAATCATGCATCCAATTTTTAATTAAAATGAATTAAATGTAAAAAAAAAAATTCAAAACTATAAAACATTATTCAATGTTTCGTTGATATGGCATCCACTGTCAAAAATATCAAATTCTCAAAATTAAAACATTTCTGTTTAATACCAATTCAATCTATGTATAAAAGCATTATACCTTCATTAAGATCATATTTTCCACAGTAACCCCTGGAGGTTGTTGCAGTGCACACATAAATTTGATCAGACGAGTTTTTCCACACCCTGTCTCCCCCATGATTATCACTGGAATCTCACATCTGAAATATTATTTTACAACTTAATACATGTAGCATAAACAAAATAAAATCAACATTTCTGTGTCCTCCTTAAACAAACTTATTTTGAAAAGAATTTTATTTTAACATTTTCAACCAAAAAATTAGCTAAATTGTCTTGAAACTTGTCTAATAAAAATTATTTTCATAAATATTCATTGCTATTCCTTCGAAAGAAAATAAATCTTGGAACTGATCATCCAGTTGATGCAAGACAACTGAATAAGTACCATTGTTAGAAGTAAGGATTCTAAAAAATGGTATCCATGATACGACTGCAGCATGTCGACAAGAAAAAGTTGAACATGAGTATTGGGTATATCAAAAGAAAGTGTGGAAATAGTATTTTGCTGGACATAGTAAATTGCTGGAAACAGTAATTTGTTGGATGGTATTGACTGATGACCAGTTCGAAACAAAGCTATTATAGTTAAATTTAAGTAGATTCTGATTTCAAATATGGTGGCTTTGGCCAATTTTCCAATAATGATAATGACTGTCATCTGGGATAGAGTTCAGATCAATAGGATACATGTTATAATAGGGACCACCCAAGAACTATGCCGGCCAATTTTGAATCAATTTGACTGAATAATTTCAGAGAAGAATATTTTTAATGATCATTTGCTGAAATATACCTTAGTTCCAGAATCTTCAAAAGACAAAAGAACCTAGAATATTGTTAAAAAGCTACTAATTATGCTCTTACAGTCAAAATTTGAGCTAATACAAGTTTAAAATATAGCTGCTTTGGTCCTTTTAAGAATTTTTTATAGCAATGCCAGCCATCTTGGGTGGAATTTAGACCTTCAGACATAATTTAGAATGGGGACCACCATTTCTGCCAAATTTGGTTCACATTGGCACAGTGGCTTCTGAGGAGAAAATTAAAATGTGAGCAGCTTACAACATTCCAGAGGCCAGACACCAAGTGAATGCAAAAGCTTACCCTGACTAGTCAGATGAGTTAAAAACTACAAATATTTCTACTTTTACAGTAATTACCTGAATCTCATATAAATAGCCAGTATTTTCTTCACATTGTCTGTTGTCAACTCGTAAGTTTCATCAGGATCATGTGCCAAGTCAATTCCCATCACATTACATAGCTTTAATATCTTTTCATGTCTTAAAAATAATTATATAAGGCAGTTAAGAAATACAACAAGACAGTGATATTATACAAATATAGCCTTTGCAAGAAGTCGATACGGGTTTATATCGACTGAGAGAAGTATATCGACCAAGGACGAAGTCCGCGGTCGATATACTTCTCGAGGTCAATATATAACCCGTATCGACTTCTTGCAAAGGCTATATTTGTTATATTATTAATTTGACTGGTTGACCAAGATTACTTGTTCAGAAAACTAAATATACCATGGGTTCTCATTACATAACAAAAAATTATCAACATTTTTTTTTAATTAACAACAAGTGTATACATCTTGGCCAAATCTGTGTCCTCTATGGGAGGGTAATGATTCACTGCAGCAAGACCAAGCTTTTTCAGTTCTTTACCCATACACTGAAAAGCCTTGTTCGACTTTTTAAAGGCGTCACCTTTTAGATCAATGTCCCTGGTTTGGCTGATATGTTGCTGGATGCCCTGCCGATACGATAGAAGTGTGGATTTTTTCTACATATCACCCTTTTTGTTGCGCATTTCCATGTAAAAATTTGACAGGTTTTGGTCAAGCTGTTCTAAGGAACAGTTTTCAAAGTCCAAATCCATATTTTTCTCTGTTAAATACTCCCGGAATAATTTGACTGCAGTATGCGTTTGCCGTTTTGTGTTTTTTGCATTAATGTTGTCCAACATAGCATCTTTCTCCTCACTATTTAAGGCAGCAAATCTGCCGGCCGTGGCCATTGTTGTTTCCTTCAATTTCTCGTCTGCCGCATCGTCACACAACCGGAAATGAACAAGAAGCGTTTTCATTGGCCGATAAATAATTCCGGTTTTTTTTCTCTCTATATTTAGTAACCGTGCAATACATACTAGTCAATCCGTAGTTTCGCCAGTCAATCCACATTTTCTTTAGTCAATCCATAGAAACACAGGGGGTCATGTGATGAGGTTAGGACAAATCAGAAAACACTAATTTTCCCAATTAATAATATTTAAATATATAGAACGACTACAATATAGAACCCCTACGATTGTCTCGCAAGCACTACGTTCGTGTCACACATAGCCTTGTACATATGTACATGGCAGATGTATGTCATGTATATACCAAATGATATATATCTAATCCTTGGAAGCTCCTAGTTCCACTTCCGATTTTTAATGGCTGTTTGTTTCACTGATGTTATATTGTGTATCCAGGTTACAATATATTTAGTGTTTTGTATATTTATTTTACCTTTGTATTGACCGAGTGCTATGTCACACACGTGCCTTAACCCAATCTTATGTCATACCATTGTTTTGACCTGAATGTTACGCAGCACCATTGTAAAAAAATCTATTGGATGTTTCTACTGCAAGTGTATTTTCTAAAACATACATCTATTGCAAAAATACTATGCATCTAAGAAAATAATCTAGTTGGATTAGAGAAAATGGGGAGATATGTTTGATGTAGTAACGAGTTATGAGACAACCAGACATTCAGACAGATCCGTATATTAAGATACTGATATTTTAATAATCATTTTATGCCGATTCAGCACAACTTTAAATTAATATTAATATTAACATCTCTTTTAGAATGGTTTATTTTCCACCCATGTCATTATCTATAATTTAATTCTAAACGAGACGCACTATAGTGCTATAATCATATATATTATTGAAAAACGAAATATCAACGCAATCAAATATATTTTATGATCCAAAAAGTGTTTTAAAACACAACTTTTATTAGCCTCGGAGATACTTCAGTAATTACATGCTACATAACTAAACCTCTAATGAGGTTTTAAAAGCCATGTAATTGACATGTCTAGAGGCATTAAGCTCGAAAAAGATTCAATTTAAGAAGTGTAATGTTTAAACTCATTTTACTACAACATTTTCCCATGTTTGAAGTGATATATTTTAATGTTCATGGTATATTGCTGTACACGCCATTATCAGTTGTATGATGTTGAATTCATGGAATATATGTAACACCTAGATATGTTACAAAGGCATTTTTTATTACTTTAAGTGTTTCCGAACTATGTCTGAAACATTTGTCGTTATGTTGCCATTTTTTTTTATAAAAAGTTCATTAATCAATTGTTCTGTGTCTGAAACATTTTTCGAAACTATGCCATTTAGTTTTATCCAAATCTTTTATTAAGGAATCCAATGTAATTAACGACAGTCACATTTAATGAGCGATTGATGCAGAGTGCATCATCTGAAACTGATACCCCTTTGTTGCCTCTCTGAAATAACCCTTTTTCCGAGTGGTAATAATTTTTTAACAACACACTCTCGATTTAGTGTTTACAATTTAAAAGTGTTTCTTTTATAATAATTAACCTCATATTTAGACTTCCGAATACATATTTACTATAACGATTTATTATACACGTAATGACTTTAATTTCTGAATAATATCTCATAAACTCATTGAAAATTAACTTGTTCTGGCCATGATATAACCGAAACATTGCTGAGTTGGCGTTAAACAACAATCACTCACTCACAGAAAAATAAATATTCCTGCCTTTATATGAAATATTTCATCCTATCCCGTCTCATATTTAGGTATGCTGGGTTGCATTCCGACTAACGAGCAACCTCATATCATGTTTACTTACAAAACGTTGTTTTATGTCGGCCACACGTGCATGTATATGAAAGATACATTTGTCCAGATTTCTGCTACTGAGCTCGACACATTTCAACATTTAAATGATTATCAAGAACATCAGCTCTCTTTCATAGAACTAATATCGTCACGGTATATGTTTTCGTATTTTCATATGTTTTCGTATCATCCATTTTATTTTGAATTCCATAGCGCACGTGTTATTTTTGACGTGTCTTTCGGTTTTTATTTCTGAAACGTAAACAGGACTCCAACGTGACATCTCTCAAAAATGTTCAAGGTTGCTTTTAAAGACGTAAGTACCAAAAATAGTGAACCTACCTACTGAACCATACTTTTTGTAATGCCAAAAATTTACTACATTTATAAAATACGTGGAACAAAATACAGAAGGGCTATATAAAATTGAACTATGTCGTCTGCATCTCAGACACCTGCTCTACCTGACATGTGATTGTTATGATGTCACTGATCGTACTTGTAAACAAAAGAGCTGACTGAAATGTGCCGGTTTCTTATATAAAATGCACGTCAACAGGCAGCAATACACTAAAAAAAAACAACAAAGGTGAACACAATTTTGAAAGTGGTCATTTTCAAACATTCTGTTATTTTATTTAGATGTATAATGATTTGTAGATGGCCCGAACCATGAAATTTTAAAACCAACCATTTCCGGATTTAATTATCAATTCCATCCCGTATATCGGGTATGTTTTTACTTTATACGAAAACATATGACGCCATTTTACTGACAGCAGACGTTGCCAAATAATCGAGAGTATAAAAATACAAGAATGGCTTTTAAAACAATCTTATGTACAAAGAAATATTTAACTAGCCATTCTTTGAAAATTCCAATCGTCATATGGATGAAGGGTTAATAGTGTCAATCGCTATATCAGAAAATCGATAATAGTACGAAAACCCTTAACACGAAGATATTATATAGATATCACAATTTGTGTAACGATTACATATATTATGTATAATGTTCAAGATTATGACGCGGTGTTCTCTTCTGTATCACGATTATGTATAATGTTTAAGATTATGACACGGTGTTCTCTTCTGTGTCACGATTACATATATTATGTATAATGTTCAAGATTATGACACGGGGTTCTCTTCTGTAGATCACGATCGCAGAATAAAGCATACTACCAGACACTTTTGCCTGACCTCGAATCACATGCCACAAATCAGTTTTCTGTTTTATGTATCTTGGATCTACTACACTACAATGTGACTTATACATTGGATTCAATACATGAAGATTTCCCTGATCAACAGGGCGGTCAATCACGTAATCGCACGTTGAATCGGACATGAACGCAAAAGAATGGAATAAATCAGTTATTACACGAAGGGCATCTCTCATAAGGGGACGGATCTGAAAGACAGAAGCTTGCAATGCACCGATTACGTACACATACTTTGATTCTTTCCACCTTTCCCCACCCATAGTTTTTAACTTCTCTAGTCCTATTTTTTGTCAAAGCGCACGCTCCTTGCACTCTTTGGGTCTTTTTGACACAACCAAGGACGTTTTCATGATCTTTTCCTTGCACAAATGATTATTGTCGCTTTCAGATGACAGTTTAACTCCTCGATAATATTTAGGTTGTCTTTTAATTCCTTTTCACATTCTTTGCAAGTGACACCATCTTCAAAGCTGAACATATCCACGCCCCCACCTTTTGAGTCGAATCCAGCAGTAACTTGTTTGCCATCCGCACAAAACATGCACTCATTTCCTGGAAGGGCTTGTAAAGTTGTAAGTGAGGGCAAGATTATTCCCGGTGGTATTATCTTATCCGTGTTTGTATCGCTGACTTGAAATCGGTCTATTGTAGTAATACTGGGTACAGCGAAGTTAATCGAAGAATCGGTGGGTGAAAATTCGCCTCTGTCTGCCAAACCTTTCACTACTTGGGTTACACTTTTTGGTCCACCCATGAAATAGAGAAATTTCCCATGAAACATTCGATAGCCCACCTTCCAGAAACGTTTCGTAATGTCTGAGTATTGCATTTCTGACGTGTTACTGTTTGCAAAGAAGCGTACGGTTTCTAAGAAAAGCAGAAGCGATATGTTATCTAATGGGAATTTGTCGTTCTTTACCAATTCTATGGCTTTTTTGGAAATCTGAGTCCAAACCCTTAGCTTTTAGTTTGGTTAAGAACTGTTTCTAGATCGCTGTTCGAACAACTTGTGGAAAGTGGACTAAATGGACATTGATGCGGCGAACTAAGTATAGTACTACTTGGGGTTTCAGGTGACAAAAGTCATTTTTGTTTAGGAGTGGATCCTTTTAGTGGTGTATATTTATGTTTCCTCCCACTTTGTTGTGGAGATTCACATAAATCATTTAAAATTTCAGGCGGGAGCTTTCTACATAATTGAGAACAAATTTTGTGTCATGGTAAACTGCGACGTTTTGGTCTGTGAAGCCAAAGGGAACTCTTCTTCTTTGTCATTTTCCACTATAATTGCTATTCTACCTACAATATATATTTTGGGATAATATAAATAACTCTGAATATACATAAAGTATTATTATTTTATCGGTAATTACGAGATAAAAGGATTGCAAATGAAATTTGCACCACCACCGATATGACCTCCACAACCGACACCGAATCACCTCCATTGCTTTTGGCTGAATTGCGTCGATTTACGATACTACTGGTCATTTAATTCACTTTTGCCGAAGAATAATATCGAATATCCTCAAACAGGACCCCCTTTTCACACAATAAATGCCGACGTATTATAGAGTTCCGTCTGAAATGTTTCATAATATAAAACTTAATAAGTTATGAAATAATATCGACTGACCTAGAAAGTTGATAGAATCCTTCAAAACCGTCACCGGATGGATCCGGAAGCACCTCCGCACCGCCACCGCTCGCGAGGGGTTGTACGTGTAGCCCGGTGACCAACTACGCAAAAGTCGCATATTAATAGAGTTTAATTTCACTTCATACTATACGGCTAAAAATTGGCATACTTGTAGGAAAATGATTTTACTTTGATTTTAGACTGGTCGTCAAAAAGTCGTATGGTGCAGTTTTCTAAAATTCTATGTATAGTTAGCAAAATTTACTTAAATTTGGACCTCGAGTGGCTAACAGTTTTGCTCCGGTATTTAAAAACTGTTTAGAAATATATTTCTTTCGCATTGGATTCAAAGTTTACATATAATGTTTTATTCATTAAGCGAAAAAACTAACACAATAAACCTATTATCTCAAAAATAATAACAATAACAAGTTTTGTAAATTGGGTCATTTTGTAGTTTCACCAGAT
>MJUT01004938.1:193348-207318 GCA_002080005.1 Gigantidas platifrons
TTTTGATTCGGGTAGTATATATATTTACATTCGACAAACAAAACATTGCAAATACATATATTATATTAAATGTAACTGTTTGAATAACAAGTGTTTAATACAAACAAGGAATGTAGGTATAAAATATAGATGAAATTGTAAGTCGGCAAAATGTTGAGAATTTATTCATACTCGCAGCGATAAACCGACAGTATGAACACAATACTTGACGGAATGATGGGGTTTTAAAATTTATTTCAATTTTTTTTTGTGACCATAGAGCTACGGATTTCACCTCTTTGTAAATTTGTGCAATTCCGGGACTTTCGGGTACTATAATCTCATTTGTGGAGTTCGTTGAATAAGTACATTGATACCGTTCGGTTAAATATGTTTCTACATAGTTAATTATATCCTTATATTTACGTACTTAAATAGGATAAATATTTAGAGTTCTTAACTCCCCCTTTGTTCCACCATCTTACCTAGCACAAAAGTCTAGAAATATAGAATTAAGTTTGGACGGAGCATAACTTTGCGCAAGCTTTTCCGGAAATTACGCGTCTGATTTTGGAAATGTTTACGAGGTGGCGGATCAAAGCAGGAAGTTAAGAGCAATAAACATTTACCACATTTAAGTACATACATATAACTATTTAAAGATAATTAACTATGGAAGCTTGGTAGAAACATATTTATTTAACCGAACGGTTTCAATAATGTACTGGGGCCCGGGTGGCTCAATGAGTTAGTTCGTTGGATCTAACACCTCATACAAGCCTATTACCAATACGGCGTGGGTTCGCGCCCAGCTTTGTACATTACAAAAAGGGTGCACTCTACTCGCATCCGCAAGTAATAAAAGTTTACCAGTTGCCTGCCCAGGGTCGATGGTTCTCTCTGGGTACTCAGGCTTCCTCCACCACTAAAACTGGTCGCCATGATATATCTGAAATATTGCTGACTGTGGCGTTAAACACCAAAATTCAAATTCAATAATGTACTTAATCGACGAACTCCACAAATAAGATTATTGTAACCACAAGTTCCGACACAAGCTTACAGGCGAGTGAAATCCGCTGCTAAGCAAAATGTAAGAATGTAGTTATAATTGCGTTAAAGATCACATCGTTATGGTTTCAGTGGAAACAGTTCAGAACGTTGTTTGCTCAAGTCGATAATATGTTAAAGAATACTTCACTGTTTATCTAATTAAAACATTAACATCATCTCCTTCTGGAATACATGAGCTATAAATAATGATAGGACTCAGCTGTACACATACATCACTCTAGTTAAGATAATGTTAAAGACTTAAAACATATGCATAGCAAAACCGTTTATTAAGGAAACATCATCTCGAAACTCTAAAGTAGATTCAGGTTTTAAAACCTAATATGGCAATCTTGGTCTAATAATATCAAGTATTTGCATGTGGTGCGATAATAAATAATTTCCGAGAATTAGAGAGAAAAACGATTGAAACACCGTAAATAAACGTTAGTGATTTGATTCATTTTTTGTGTTTTAACGCCACTTTCAACAATATTTCAGCAATATCATGGCGACCAGTTTTAGTGATGGAGGAAGCCGGAGAGAACCACCGACCATGGGCAAGCAACAGATAAACTTTATCACTTGCGAGTCGAATGCACCCTTTTTTGTAATAAATTTAGAAAGCCGGGCTCGAACCCACGCCGTGTTGGTGATAGGCTGGTATGAGTTGTTAGATCCAGCCACCTAACTCATTGAGCCACCCGGGCCCCCTAAGCGTTAGTGAATACCGAGACACTGGCAACGTTGGGCACACAAGAATAAGAAGGGCAAACAAAGGGCGATGACAAAGAAAACGCTATATGGAAAACTAAACAGATGAGCAACACGGACCCCATGAGCGTGAACCCAAGTGTTCGTGAAAAGTAAGCAGTACATGCTTCTTATAAAACAGTAATACAGCCACCGTGTAGGGTCGTCTGGTACAAATGCCTTTGAATATTGCGCTGTCTCAAGTACAACGTACAACATTTGTTCTGGACTGCGATATTAACTTATTTCTAGAGCATTTTGCTCTGTCGTATGTTGGCTATTGCTGGTTGAGGATTAATCTGTGTTGTAACTTTTGTCTCCTTGAAATTGTTTCCTATTTGTGTATGTGCTTTTGTTTTTCGTGCAATAATTGTATGATGAATTTTGGTCATTTGACATAATAATTGTACATTGTTTACGATATCTAGAAATACCTAAGCGTAAAATTCACTGTAGTATAGGAACACATTGTCATTCATTAATTCTAAATTTTGCGTTCCTTGTGAACTTTCTTTGGAAAGGGAAGTAACTGTTTTTGATATTAAGATTAGTTGTACAAACGTTTTAATTTGTTGTAAAACCTATAGATATTTGCATTACACATTTCGGGGACCACTAATAACAAAATCAAAAGAGTTCTATTGACAGTAAGATGTAAGCACTGGGTACACGTCCGTGTAATTTTATTTGGGTCAGTTATGAAGTAGCTGATTTACGTTAAGTCGTCATTTTTTTTTTCTGCAGGTGGATTTTTCCTGAAATAATTATACTGTTCTATGTGGGTTTTAGCAGTTGTATGTTCCAGTCTTAAATTCATCTATATAATCATTATTGTATTTCACTTATTGATATTTTCTGTGACCGGTAATTTCGTCTTCCTTTCCATCAAATCAGAAATACCTGCTACAATATAAAGAATTGTCTTGGCCTTTTCCACAATATCTAAAATCCTACCATTAGGATACAATTTAAACAGAGCAACATTTTGTAGTTGCGTGTTTACATGGGATGATCTAATAACAAAGGAGATCATTCTGGATATTAGTAGAAACTTGTGTATAGTTTACATAGATTTGTATAAGTTTTACCCCTTTTTTATGGATGAAAAAAGTTGAAGCACAAGACAGAAAACTAAAAAGATGAGCAAAATCAAAATGTTGGACATCACTAAACGCAAACATGCACAAAAAACATTTACTTGTTTTACAAGTTAACAACATTTTTATGACTAAGAAAAACATATTTGAGATTCGTTCACAGACAGTTAACATACTTTGTTTCAGCCTAAGATGAATATATTACATAAGAATTAATAGTTTTCTAACATTATATGAGTAGTTTACGTCATTAAATCCAAATTAAAAATAACACAAAGGTAGCTAATCACATACTATTGTACTAAATTGTATTAAATATAATCTTTATAGATCTCTAAATGGTGTAATAAATATTGCATTCGAGTTTTAGCAGATTGCTTGTTGCATATTGTGTTGGTACATGGTACTTAACATCACTTTCAACACTATTTCAGTTATATCAGTCAGTTTTATTGGTGGAGAAAACCGGAGTATCCCGAGAAAACCATCGTCCCGCTGCAAATCACTGACAAACTTTATCACATAATGTTGTATCGAGAACACCTCGGTTGAGGGGGAATTAGAACTTGCAACGTTAGTGGTGATAGGCATTGATTGCATAGGTAGTTGTAAATCCAATTGGTATGGTGTAAAAAAAATTGGTGTACATCCCTGTAGCTTTGTTTATCGTAATCATTCTGATGTCTCAATTCATTTTTTTTTTGTGGCATTTATTCTACTTTTTGATGGAAATTGTGCGAACTGTGCAAAAATATGTTGGATAATCATTATTAATCATTATTGTAAAGCACTTCTATATATGGTGAACGTACACACTATTAGGATGTAATATCAAGGAGTGTCTTAGCCTTTTGGACAAATCGTAGAATTTTACCTACAGAAAAGTAGACATCAACATCATTTTGCAGTTGTAAATTTCCAATGGATCGTTCAATAACAAATGACATCATTTTGCATATTAAAGGACACAAATTTATGTACACTTTTGTGACTAAATAAAACATATTTGAGGATCATTCACATAGACAGTTGACACTTTGTATCAGTTGGCGATAGATATTATATTATTGTAGATTCGATAGTAGTGTTGCATTTTATGAGCAGACGACCAAGGATATAGTTGTCATATATCATAACATTTTTATTATGTATCAAATGAATTTACAAATAGTGAAATTTATATGTTTTTGAATATGAAGTGTAAACTTCAATAGATATGTTTAAAATATGTATAAGAAGGTAAACATATAAGTGTCAGGGTGTATGTGAAACTAATACATGCATACATGGAATTAAAACCAATGCATCGTCTTAGATTTGAAATTAATTGTTCATCTGTGTGTACTTTTCCTGTTTACTTCTTTTTTACTTTCAGTTGTTGATTTAACGTTGTCTTTCACAAGAGTTGTTTTATATCAGACCCTCACATGCTATGCAATTGATAAAGCGGGTACTACCAAATAAATTAAACATACTATTCTGGGAAAAGAAACTACAACTCAACAATTGGGTCATCACTGTAGTTTTAGTTGTATTTATTTGCGAGTTCGATCTTTTGATCCAAAATTGTTTTTTTTTTATTTCATTTTCCTGTAACGAATATTAAAAGCTGTTGCAACTACTACTAATCTCCAGATATAAATAAAAATATGAATGGGATAAATACATTGACCTCTTATTACGAATAGAATATTGGGAACACATCAGTACGTATATGTTATTAATGTCTGGAAAAAAACTGGTATTATCACATAGTGCTATATTGTTATACTTAGATTATAATGTTATCTGAATGTAACACCGTTAAACTTTTAAGAGATAAATAAAACACTTTCCATTGAACAAATATGCCTGCTATGAAATTTGTTTCATCTGTTGATAAGCTGATTTGTGATATAAACATATTATTTTTCCATTTGCCGTCTTGTACAGTTGATCAAGCGTTCACTTTGAATTAATGGTACATATCCGGCGTAAAAAAAATAAAATTTAAGCAGCTTAATTTAAGCTTCCGACTAACAGGTGTTGCTAAGGCATTTGCAATATGAAGAGACATTTTGTAAAATAATTATATTCCGGAAATACCTTATTTAAACAGCATTAAGGCTTAATATATTTTTATAGACAGTTCGGGTATTTTATTGTCTATAAATAGAAATACTTTTATTTGAATAGAAAGTGAATAAAAAAATATACATTTAAATGGAGTAAACATTTATTGATGGCTGTATTGAATGTAGGCCGTTAACGTGATCCAATAAATTTAGAAAGTGTATTGACTCGAAGACATTAAATTTAAATCATTTAACATGTAACGTACGCTGTTATAGTAAATGATAGTTTTGTCTTATGTTACAGCTGTTTAAGTCAAGAATACTATCAAACATTCTATTGAACTTGTGCACTTATTGAAATTCGGCGTATTCCTAATAGTGTTTAAGGATATTTATATTTATAATGGATACCTAACCATTATAATACAATTGTGCACTTATTGCGATTCCGCCTACATGTATTTCCTTATAGTATTTAAGGACATTTAAAAATATATATATATGATCTGGGGATATAAAACTGTAATTTAATTTCTAGTGAAATTCAGCTTCAGTGATGAGTTGTATACGTTGAACGAGGTTGAGCATTCCATTTATTGATAAGAGGAAAAAAAGCAACTTTGATTATAAGATCCCTTTGGAAGATATCGTTTTAAGCGATTGACACGCCGTTGAGAGGATATAATATAATGATACAGAGAGAAAAATATTTTACAGTCTCGGTGGTACATTGATTCCTTGTACTAATGTTTATGATGATGTTATTGGAATTATCTCTTTGTGAATGGATTTTAGTAACTATTTGTTACATACGAAATGATATATTGGTGAGTTCCTTAATTGTTTCTTTTATTTTATTTATCGCCACGATATAACTATAATATTGTTGAAAGTGGCGTTAAACACCATAAACCTTTATTTTGGTTCAATTTATTGATAGCAAATATAGGTAGTAACGATATAATGGTGCATGGGAAATTAATACCCTTCTCTATTAAAGATCTACATTTTTTAATGTCCGACAAGTATTTTTCATTTTAAAATTGTCAATGTATTGATATGCGGCTATACTTCTCTTAAAATATTATTTTTGGCAACTCTTTAAGTTAGAAAATAAAGATTCAAACAGGTCCTTTATTTAATGACAAAATTCCCTTTAAAAACTAGATTCCAGACATACGATATAAGAACAGAAGTTGAAAATGTGGAGACCATGGGAATATTACAAACGAAATAAATCGTTCAATAGGTAATCAGAGGCTGTTTATCGAAGGACAGACAATACAATGACCAAAAACCCCAAAAAGCAACAGACAAGACGCAATGATAGACAAAAAACCTACACTGACAACATAAGATTGAGCAACACGAATGAAACTATACAGGAGTGAAACCAGATGTTCCACAAGGATAAATTGTTCCTGTTCCACTAGCGACATTCGCCATGTTTAATAAAAATACTTGATTATCCTCTTTTCCCATCGTATATTTCCCATTTCCCAAAATATTCAAGACGACATTGTTCTGATTTATTTTCTAAACAGAACACATTCATCAAATATGCTACTTGTTCGTTGCAGTTACAACAACCGATCACGACTAACGTTGTGAGTTCGACTCTCGATCAGGGCGAGGTGTACAACATTATGTGATACAGTTTGTCTGACTTGCGACAGGTCGGTGGTTTTTTCGGGGCACCCGGGTTTCCTCCACCAATAAAACTGACCACCACGATATAACTGAAATATTGTTGAAAGTGGCGTTAAGCACCATCAATCAAACAAACCATTTACTTAAGGTAAAGCTGTCTATTGACAAGTGTTATGGTCGTTATCAGGTATTGCTAACCCTTTCGGTGTTTGTTTTTAGCTACATGCAGTTATGTTGTAGGTGGCAAAAAGAACCGTGTCGTTTTTCGATTGATTTGTGCTACATGTCTACTTTGCAACGATGACTTTTGACAGGTGCAATCTATATATAAAATACATACCTCTTTTTGTACTATTTATACCCTCCTAATGGGTGTCTATGAGCAGATAAATATGTATTATATGATATAAAATTAAATAGGTCTAAAAGGTAGGAATGCATTCTTGGGGATTTATTGTGAAATATCAGTCAGGGTGTCTGCATATTCAAAAATATACTACGAAGCATTTTCTCACTTTATTATATTTAACTAGTCTTTAGTGAGGTTCGTGTTGTGCCATCTTTAGTCATTTTTTTTTCTTTTGGCAATTGTGTTGTCTGTCCTTCGATTTACGGCTTATGATTACCTCTTTGGTAGCTTCAAACGTTTTTTTATACAGACAATGCGATTTTTTTTTATGAAGATTATGGAAGTGAATTTCTATGTCCCTCTCCTCCTGACGTCAGCAGTATTGACTTTATATTCCTTTAGCTATAATTTCTGTTACAGTATACCATTTTCAAAATATAAAGAGAAAATAATTTTATCTTGTGCGTTGTAATCCATAACTGACTCATTTTGGATGTAATAAAGTTAACTATCATTTATGTAACATGTTATAGGAATGTTTTCTATTGATATAAAAGATCTCTAACTAGATTTTAGTTGTGTACTTAGTTGACTTGAGTTAACATTTAATTAAAAAAAAGAAATTTTAATCAGGTCATTATCGTTTTTTCCGTGCATAGCGTGGAAAATGGAGGATTAAAGGTCACGGATATACACCAATCTACACGAAAGTATAATTAAATGTAAATAAAACGTGACAGAATTGTAAATATTAGTAGTGGAATCATTTCATTAAATATTTTTTGGTACATTTTTCGCAAGTCTGAAATCTCTTGACATTCATTTCAAGTGTTTATAATATACAAAAATGTATATTTCATAATGCTTTATTTACCTTTTCGAATAGAAGTGTAAAGACGTGTTACTTGAATCTTATAAGTGAATAAGACGACGATCTGGATTCAGGCACTCACAGGAAGCATAATGCCCTCATGTTTTCTGGTAATAGGTATTGCTATTCTGAAAGTTTAAACTGTGACGGTCAACAATTCCACCAACATGAACAAAATGATGAACAACCTCTAAAAACATAAATAAAAACCATATAATGTGGGAAATGCATATCCTGGCTTGGAACGGGGTTAATGTTAATTTTAGATTCAGTTTTACAATTTTTATTTATACATGATAAAATCATGTTAGGTTGAATGGCAATTATAACAATTGTCTAGTGGTTTTCGAGCTAAAAAGTGTGAGTCCTGAAGTCATATTAATTCCTACAATTATTATGAAAATAGTTTTACGTCCTTGCAGGGTACCAAACTTCTATGTTAGTACACAATTTTGAAGGACGGTGGTGATTTATTTAAGGTAACTATTTGATAACATCGTTTACTTCAAGTGTTATAAAAAATGTGAATTGAATAATAATTTCCAATATAACTGAAATAATTATATATCTTAAGAAAGTATTTAAACTCAATGGGTTAGGACTAGTTATAAAGATAAGAAACCACGCCTAGATATAAATTAAAACATAAAACACAATTGAAAAAGTATGAAAAGTAGAGAAGTTTATTCATTTAAGTGGTCGAATCTTTGAATCCGCAATTGTTAATTTTAGTACATACAGAACATCTTAACTTTGCCATCTCAAGAAAAAACGTAGATATCAAAATTAGTGCGCACGACGTGTTTCTGGAATAACCTTCAGAGATATGATCAAAGTTAAAATATTCGAAAGCCTAGCAAATTAACATATTTTGGGATCAAAACCACCAAAGGGCCTGTTTGATTTAAACAGTAGGAAAGACATAGCATCTGCTTTGTGCACACATATTCTTAATTCTATCAGTCTCAATTATTTTGTAATAAATAGCAGACTGAAATTATCTTGTCAGTAAATCCTTGATGGTTTGCAGAAATATATTCTTGTAGAGACGTCTCTACACCCACATGATTACATTTTTTTTCGTATTAAATGAATTTTCTGATGAATGAGAATTGATACATATCGTAATCGCTTTCTATTTACAATAAGACAAATGTCGGATAATGATATATGCTTAAAGAAGTAACTCTTTCCATAGTTTAGCCGACCCGTGATTGTAACTTCGTTCCTAATCATTAGTTAACCAAGGGTCTCCTTCCTCAGACATAGGGTGACCTTACAATATTCTGGCTATCCTGGTTAGTCCCTTTGGGTTTCTTGCCCTCGCCGACTTTTTATTTAGATAGCTTTCAAATATGTTAGCTTTGAGCGTACCTGATGACGCTTATTCCAGAAACGCGCCGTGCGCAGTAAATGTTATTTCTACGTTTTTATTACAGTACATTTTAGTAGCCACTTAGAACAATGATATTTGTTTTTAACTGACTAACTTCAGTATTTACCATTGTTTCTGATAAAAGAGACAGTATATTGTTGTCATTGTATGGTAGTTGGATTTACAACTACCTAAGCAGTCAGTGCCTATCACCACTAACGTTGAGTTCGAATCCCTCTCATGGTGAGGTGTACTCGATACAACTTTATGTGATAAAGTTTGTCAGTGACTTGCGACAGGTCGGTGGTTTTCTCCAGGTTCCTCTACCAATAAAACTGACCGCCACGATATAACTCAAATATTGTTAAAAGTGGCGTTAAACACTACAACCCTAACTCTATATTAGTTGTAGCTAGAAATAGCAATACCAGCTTGTTTATCTGTCATCTATACTAACTATAGCTATTTCAAAGTATTTTCCACAAAAAAACCTACAATTTGATCTGTGTCGAGTTTGAAAGATTGTAAGCAACTGTTTTGTGTCTATTAATATATTGCGTAACATTTCAAGTTGAGTTTCTTGTAATAAATTATACAGATAAGATAAACCATCGCATTCTGAAGAAAATCAAGGTCATTATTAAGCTATTAATATCAATGAATACTATATGGAACCACGTTGTGATATTTTTGGTGACAATCTATGGAAAAGGGAATGAATTTTCGCTGACAAACTATGAAGAAGGGAATGAAATAGATGTACACCTTTAAATCTTTGTGTACCTTAATGTACGTACGTGTTGACTACCCCTATTTGTATATGTCTCCGGTAACCAGGGGATATTAAATTATTTTCACTTAGCATTATCTACTTATCTTACAAAAGCAATAAAATGTCCTGGAAAAGGCTTATTTATAATTGATTGAAATATATCTGTATTGATTTATCTGTTAAGAGAAACAAGTTTGGACTAATAGAGAATTATGTCCTTTAAAACATCTTTAAATTCTACGTTATTTTATGACTATTTCTTACTGATCTAAACATGTGTTTTGAGGATCCAATCACATTTGAATCAATATGCCCGAGGGTATCATCCGCCTAGTCAGTGTTTCGGCACTGACATGGTTTATTAGATATATTATAATCAAAATGTGCAGTTCCTACAGCATGTAATTATTATTAAAACTAAAATTCTCCTCCCTGATGTATAGATGAACTTATTTCAATTTGGATATTCTTCTTAGAACCTTCGTTGTTCTTGCTCCCAAAGACATTAAATTATTTGGCTTTGAGCGTATCTGATAAAGGTTACTTCAGAAACACCCTATGCGCACTTACCTGATAAATGTTACTTCAGAAACACCTTATACGCACTAAATTTGATAACTATATGTTTAGTCATTTTTATGAATTAATAATAGCTTGCAATTGGGGACCGACCATTTAACTTGCAGGTTTTTTTGTTTTTTTTTCGTTCAGAATTTTTTTTATTGGACAACACGAGAGTTAGTATATTTATATTTTGTGTCGCGCAAAGCGCGAAATTTTTTTTCATAATCTAACATTAGGTTATATGACAAAAACTCTGAATCAGATTATTTTCTTTTTCCTCCAACAAAATCAGAATATTTTTTTTCAGCAACATTGGGAATCATACTATTTGTTTAGGAAAAAACCATAACCCCTCCCCCTTCAAGTTAAATGGTCGTTCCCTTAGAGTATATCATAATGTAGGAAAGTTTGTCAGAGACAGGTCGATGGTTTTCTCCAGGTTACTCCGGTGTCATCCACTTATAAAACTGACCGCCACGATATGACTGAAATATTGTTGAAAGTGGCGTTAAGCACATAAACCAAACCTAACTAAACCATATTGTAGAATGTACTTCCCCCATAGACAAATTAGAGGAGGTAAAAAAACAAATTGAGACCAGGTGATATTAAATATATCTACAATATAAAATATACTATTTACCATTCAGGAAAACAATTGAACCAAGGCAGTTATTCGTTATTCTTTTGATTAAATAATCATAAAAAAAACAACAGTTGAATATACCAAAGTGTTAATCAGAAGCCATGAATCGAAAAAGGACAAAGCATACAATGGCCAAAAGGACAAACCATACAATGGCCAAAAGGACAAACCATACAATGGCCAAAAGGACAAATAACGATTTATTAAACACTATAAAGAAACCTTCAAATTAAGTAACACTAATCGCACTAAGTAATTCCTGCTCCACAAGTGACACCATCGTAATTTACTGTTAAACGAAACTAATCATCATTTAACATGGAAATCACGTTGCACACCAGTATACTTAAATATTTACAAATAGATAAACGAAACATGAACCTTTGCAAAACAAATGAGAGTATTAAAAGAAGAAACGAATACAATGTTTACACGAAAACACAGCAGACATTTTAACACGGTATTGAAAACGTGAAGACATGTAATTTGATAATACGAAGAACACTAACCACATTAAAACATGTAAAAAACGAGGAACATACACAGGTTTCTAAAAACAAAATACAACAGCAGTCAATGTATGTATATAAATATGTGTAAATCCAGACAGATATTCTGATTGCACTGGTGAAATATAATATGGTATCTGTTCCGATTAGATTTTAGTATTAGACGTACATGTTGTTGAGTTATTGGTGTTCATCACTACTATGAACAAGATTTCAGTTAATATAATTTTGCTGGAGGAAATCAGTATAACCGGGGAAAATGATAGAACCTGCCGCTGACCTGATTTATTACCAAAGTTATATCGAGTACTCCTAACCACGAACGGAAATATGAAATCGAAACTGAAATTAACATTGTAAAGAGAAACATCTTTAAAAATAGAACAATTTTAATCATGTAAGCAGTTTGTTATCTGCCAAGCTTATATTTGTACCACTCTCGTGAATTTATGTTGAAACATTGGCATAGATCGTTGCACTCAGCACGTTTGTAGCTATGAGATAGTATAGTAACTCAGAGAATTTATTGGGAGGAACACGAGGTCGGTTATATCGAACTGAGCGATGATAATCTCTGCCACGAATAGGTGTACTAAAACCTTAACATTTGAGGTAGTTATCGGGGCACTAGCCTACGATATTGGTACTGGGCATGTTGCCAGACGTCAACGACCTTATTCAGTCGGCCTTCCGTGCCCCGTCCGTGAGTGTGGACATGGCATTTAGCTTTACTGAAAATATGATCAAAAATAGAGAATATTTGCTTGACATTTCCTTTCTTTTTTTTTTATTTTGTTGAAAATATATTATTTCTTGTATCAGATAAAATAATAAACTCCCCACTTCAGTTTAGAGATAACATTTTTGTTGATGTGATATATCGCGTTCTCCCATTGCTGTATTTTCATTAGCTAGTTACAATCAGTACTTCAGTTTTCCTGTCAAGGTGATGAGGAAATTTCATCATGACGTCTAACTTTTTCTCGCCATATCTACAATAGCAGCAGGGATAGCGAGCAATCTCGTGTATTGATAGATAACATTCTAAGTTGTTTACAAGATTAATATATTTATATTGGTCTGTGCCAATACATACCGTATATTGTAACACTTGAGATCTCATTATCTTTCGCTTGCCGATAAGTACTTATTTCGCATTACGTGATCTTTTTTTGCTATCATTTATTGTCTTAATATCGTTCCAAGCGACTAATAGTTTTTGTTTAAAAACACATCTGTTTTACAGTTAAACTGTCTTTGCGCACTTGTTCCATTATCTATGATTTCTTTGAATCTAAATAAAAATTTGCCATCGTTTCGACATACTGTGAATTTTGGACAGACTCTAAAGCTTGCATCTATGCAATGATGTGTAGAATGCGAATGTTGAGATAAATATCAATAATACACTTAGACAACTCCACCCTATATTTTTTTTTTATTGTAGATAAATGAAGTAGATCCCGATAGTAATAGTTTAGTTATTTCTGTATTTTATTCCTAATAAATAAAGTTACATTTTTAATTCAAACATGAAACTGGTGTAAATATGTTTTATTAAATTAAGTTGAGTGTAAAGCGAAAATGACGCTAATGCTTCGACCGACTGCATATTATGGTAACGACTCTCTGTCAAAAATTTATGGTGGCCATAAACTTCACTTCATAATAAAGTGAAAAACAGTAAATGGCGCACTATCGGAGCGGCTCAGAAATCGAGTAGAAAGAGGCAAAATTGATACAAATACATGATCACTCATTTACTGACATGGTACAGGCACTTTAATAAAAAAAGGCGGGGTCAAGCTAGTTTTATTGACCCAAATAATGTTGTTGTGATGTCAAACACATCATTGGGACATCACAGACCTTTAATATGTAATTTATCTACCAGGTATATAATATATATTGAAACAATATGTATGTGATCTGCCAAGCGCCGGTCTGCCCCTGTAAATAAATCACGACATATTCTATCAGTTGCTTCATTATAATTTGTATTGCAAATTATCGCATTCGTCCCAAAATAAGTAAGACGACACGTTTGATGGAAATAGTCTGAAGAAATTGTATGTTTAGATTGAAAATGTTATGCAATGCATTATTAACATTATGTGATCGAGAATTGTAGCTGAAAATATTATGCAATTATTAACAATCTGTGACTGACAATTTTAGCTGAAAATGTTATGCAATTATTAACATTATGTGACTGACAATTTTAGCTGAAAATGTTATGCAATTATTAACATTCTGTGACTGACAATTTTAGCTGAAAATGTTATGCAATTATTAACA
>MJUT01004938.1:219912-249247 GCA_002080005.1 Gigantidas platifrons
TCGTGGTCCTATTTGTGTTCAGTGACTGAAGATGAGAGGTGATAGTTCGCTTTGTTTATATTTCGTGGTCCTTTTTGTGTTCAGTGACTGAAGATGAGAGGTGATAGTTCGCTTTGTTTATATTTCGTGGTCCTTTTTGTGTTCAGTGACTGAAGATGAGAGGTGATAGTTCGCTTTGTTTATATGTCGTGGTCCTATTTGTGTTCAGTGACTGAAGGTGGGAGGTGACTGTTCGTTTTGTTTGATATTGGTGACATTGTTGACAATCACTGCTTAAACTTTCCTTTCATACTAACAAATATATTGCTGTTTCAGCTTCAAAAACAATAGGAAAACAAAATAGAGGGGATATTTGTCTAACTTCTATTGTATTTCAACATAACCATACACCGTATTATATAGTATATATAATTCATTTCTGTCTGTCATCATTTGACATCATGTAATTACTTTCAGTAAACAATTACATTTAACTACGATTTGAAACGTCTTGATTTTAGCGCTATGCCATATTTGGACAGTGATATATTTACTATCGAAATTAAAACAAAATATTTACTCCATATTCCTAGATGGCTCAAGTTGAGATTAAGTTCAATGATTTTTTTCATTTGAATATGCTATTATGATTTCTGTTAATCACGTCAAGGGAATAGAATAAAATGATAAATAAAAAATACCACATTAACAAAATCTAATAGAGACATCATAGATACATAGGCAAAAATTGATACCCCTGACACACGTGTTAATATTATTTTGATTTTGATGGTTTTTTATATGATAAAATAGACCAGTTTGTCAGTGACTTGTGGCAGGTCGGTGGATTTCTACGTATACTCCGGTTTCTGCCACCAATAAAACTGACCCCCACGATATAACTGAAATATTATTGAAAGTGGCGTTAAATATCTAATTCCCAAACCCTCAATTGGCACAGTAGATAGGAAATCAGTTATCATATTATCACGGAAATAGATGACAGTGTTTTAAAAAATCAGAATTATATAAATATTTATTTTATTTGATCATATTGTATTTGAACAAAATCTGTACTTTACATGACCATACGTGTTTCTACTTCTACGAAAAACTGGCAGTCTTCAACAATTAAGTTGCCGATTATGTCACAGGCTGCAGATGACAATTGAAATAGACTCCTCGATTACGATTTGATGAATTGAAAATAAATTGAATACCAGTTTATCAAATTGTTATGCTCTTGTTTAATTATTGCGCAATACTAAAGATAATTAAAATGGTCTACCTAGATATAACCTTTCTGCACTTATACAGATCAGAATGTAATCCGTTGTCGACATTCCTGAGAAAAAGTGGTATTTAAAAAAAAATATCAATAAGCTGCAAATTTAAGTGAATTATATATTTAAAAATAATAATCTCAGTTGTAACCTATTACAATCTAGAGCAAATTATAAAATGTTTGGTGGTAACATTGTATGAACGATATCTTATTTCAGTGGTGACATTGTATGAGCGGACTGGAAGAATAGAGATTATATTCATTGCTACTTTAAGTACTCTCTCCGGAGAACCCCCAGAAAATCACATACGTTTTGTTAGTGCTTGGTATAACATAAGGTTATTTTGGAAACTCATCTTAAAGACAGGGGTCGGTGTGACAGACTTTATTGGTGATAATAATTGGTGGCACAGTCATTTTGTCAAACTGTATTTATCTTATTTGCGCAATAATAAATATGTCTTGGATTTACCCCCAAATCTCACAAAAAATTAGATGCCTGTAGTATCTGTTTGTAAAATATTTCATGGCGATGAACGAACATCTAACAACATCCCATATTTGGACGTGTTATATAACGTTTCAATAATCGTTCCCAATCCAATAATATGGAGAATATTTAAATAAATTGACCAATGGAACAGCAGCTCTTGGCGTGTACTCCGTTTTGATACCTAAAGATTTAGTAGGATCATCGCTGATTGGTCGGTTGAAAATATAAACCCTGAATTTGACCCCATACATTATGTGTATCGTCGCGGGATATAGCAAACATTTAATTGCAACTAGATTTTATTTACCCAAGGAGAAAGACAGTAAATATGGCTAACGCATTTGTTTAAGTTCTTATTAAAGGTTATATGTTTAGGCCATTAATATCTAAATTATTGCTCCCTATTCTTATGAAATTATGACGTAGATTTCCTGCAGCAAGTTAAACCACAATTTGTCGTTTAAAAACAATCGAAAGTATATATAAATAAGAAACATTTTTGTTATTTTAAAAGAATATGCATCGAGCGTTTCAGTAGGATATGGGAATTAGTGTTTAGCTTTATTTTCAACAGATGTTGTATATCGTAGAGGTAAACTTAATTGATCAAAGGATACGGGAGCATCCAGGTAAGATCACTCACCTACCATGTCTCATTGATAAAAAGTAGAAATGATTGAAGACATACAGCATATACTATTAAAATTCAATCATAAAAATATTTACAAACTACTGTATGTATTTCATAATCTACATTATTCATTTACTTGTTTCAGCCTTAGTAGCTGGTTCTTCAGCAACTATTCCATTCTTTGAACCTAGACCAAACAACGTATCATTTCATGTTGGTGACACAGCGACATTGTTGTGTTCCGTTAGAGGTTTACAGACACGGATCGTGAGTATATTCGAAATGCTTTATATGGATAATAAAATTTAATAAATATATACCAGAATAATTCCGAAATCTAATAGAAAAATATAGAAACGTAAGTAATATCGACACCCTTAACATATGCACTTCAATAAAAAGTGGCGGGGTTTAACAAGTTTTATGGCCCTACACCTCCCCTCTTAGTGCAATAACACAAAACACTATTTTAGACGTTTTCTGTACTTGTACCAGTGTTATCCAGTGCAGACAGGAACAACTCGTGGGATATGTAATTCTCTTTGATGTAGTACTATGATGTAATACTTAATCTTCCTCTTCAGTATTTGTCATCAATGTTATTAAATTAGGATGGTTTATAATATATAATAAGAAATGGTTCCGTATACTGTTTACAATGGCTGTAGTGCTGCTAACGAACAAATATACCCGCCCCCCTCCACCCCCCCCCCAAAAAACAGTTATGTCTAAGTTGTACTGATATTCTTAGAATGTCATTTAAGAACATATTTAATATACGCAACGGTAATTTAAAATCAGGAACGACGATGTAACGTGTTTTGCATGTGTGTTCTCTGGGATGTTTCCTTTATCTCCATTGATTAACCTAATGTTCTGCTGATTGTAAGGTAATATGGAGTTTTGTCTAGCGTACACGTTGTGTGTTTACAATGTGATATTAAATCCATAATTATGCATATGTTCGTTTTTAATTTCTGATGATAAGAAAATATTGACGATATCAAAGGGTTATTCAAAAGTCGTAAATTGAAGAAGGACAGACAATACAATGACCAAAATAAAAGAGACAAAAGGACAAACAACGATCTACAAAGCACTACAAAGATGAATGTAGTTCCTGTTTCACCAGTGTCACCCGTCGTGCTAATCATGTGGAATGAGGAAAGAACGATACTTATGATTACTACAGACGGAACATATACGAAGTCATTTCTGCTTCATCGGAAATTGCTACATAGACATGAAATATTCCGATATCGCCACTATATATATATAGAAATCGAAAGATCTAAGCAAATATAAATGTACCGTTCGTGTCTTTAACTTGGATATATTGCTAACAACTGGTCATTGAAATTATGATTGATTTGTAACTGAAAATAAAACAATAGGACATCTGCTTTGTATCGAGATATTAAATTAAAGGTTCAAGATGAATGATTCGTTGTTTTTTTATGAGACGCACTTCAATACAGTTTAATTTAATAGGAGTAGATTATTCCTATAGTAGAACAATGTTCCCATGAAACTGGCCAAATGTGTTGTCGATCAAAAGGTCTGGCATATTGACAATATCATGTTTAATGTATTTATTGGGAGAATCGGCGTGTTTTAAAATAACTTATACGATCTTGACTCCTAATCTGCAAATTCAATTTGTCAAGAAAATACAGAGTTATTTAAAGATATTTTGTAACTGGTTTTCGATTTAGAATGTAGTATGATTGAATAAAATAGTATTTTGTGAAGAAGAAAATATTGTTTAATAGATGACAATATGTTGTACAGGATTTAACTTTATTTTAGTTTCGAAAGAATTAAGCTAATCACTTTGAAAAAGACGTTTCGGAATTTTGGGAATTCACTACCATGCATGGACATACGTGTAATGTAGAAATCGAAATGAAACAAAACAAACTTTTAAGTTCTAGTATTCTAGTGCATTTTTAATATCTATTCATACATATACTATGACTTTAAAAGTATACTTGAAAATATAAATAACATTAAAACCTATTAAATCCTGTAATTTCTCGTTCAGAATTGGAATTAAGACATACAACTGCTTATTGCCTTATTGCCATTCTCATATGATATTAATCTCGGACTGTTCACAGCATATGCAGAATATGCATCAATGAAGATAATCAGTACTCTTAAACGGACTGTTTTGCTTTCTATTTGTTCTATATCATTTACTACCCTATCAATCAATCAATCAATCGAGATCAGTAATATCAAACAGATCCTCTGTACGTACACGTGTATTGGTTGATTGTTTGCTGGTAGCCTAACGTCAAGAGGCAACGACTTGTGACTGTCACTAGAAAAATACGTATGTGTCTACGCTTTCTCGAAGTTATTTTTAAAGTGCAAGGAGAGTTGAAATCTCTAAAACACAGCACCTATTACGGTCCACGTTCCGACTTTTTGTATTAAGACCCTGCTAATTGCCCTCTTAATCGGTATAGGACATCCATAATCTGCAACCACAGAACGTACTGGACAGCTCTGGAGGCTGTCCCCGTGGAAAGGATTATCACCAGTACCAAAGAATATATTTAGAGAATACAAAAGTTCATACCAGTCAGTATGATTTTTATTGCTATTTTCAAAGTATATGTTCTTCAAAATTTCTTTTGTAATAAAGATTTGGATGAGATAGCTTAGGTATTTGTATATACAAACAACGCTTTTGCTACTAGACAAATCTCCAATCACTTACTATATCTTACCTCCTACATAAATGTAAGAAAATGATTGGTTTAGCGTGAACACGTGGACGCCTTGTATAACTCATACAGGGCGTCTGAGCCTCTTGGATGTTTTTCATACAGGGTTAGTAAATTTCATACAGGGTTAGTAAATTTCATACAGGGCTAGTAAATTTCATACAGGGCTAGTAAATTCCATACAGGGTTAGTAAATTACCATTAATAAGTAATAGTTGACTTGATGTATTTTGGGAAATTAGTTGTGTTCTTTAAACATTCTTTCCAGGGTTTTGAAAACAGTTTATTGTTTTTGTGAAAATTTTGACTGTTCTTGCTGAACATTATGTGATATTTTTCTGTGATATAAAATATCGAAAGTTTGTATTTTTCAATTATTTTATGAATTTTTGAGTATAGACTCATAAAAGTAAGAACAAAAACTCAGAACTTCAAATCCAAAGGGTAGTCGGTAAGATATATTCGTTACACAGTGTGTTAGTGACCTAATACGTTATATACGGGGTCAGTAAATTTCATATGGGGCTCGACTTCGTCTCGCCCCATATGGAATTTACTGTGTAACTAATAAGACAGGTTGTCCATGCAACAAGTTTTGTTTAATATGATGTTTATAAATAAAATATGATAAAAACATCAATATCAAAACCGATATATTGGAAAGCCATATAATTTAAAAGTGGAAGCAATCAAATCAAAGGGGCTAAACAGGATAGCCAACATTGGCTATGGTCACCTATATAATATGAGGGAGGAGAACCCTAGTTTTGATACTAATGTAATTATTAACGAATTGTAAATGTGAATAATAAAATTAGTATAGATTTCAATAAAATGAATATGAACAATAAAAATTAATCAATATGTGTATATAATCCCCCTATTATCAGAGTAATGACTATTAGTGATGTAAATTGTTAAAACAATATATGGACGAATTGATTGTCTTGTACGTTGTAGTTTAGAGAATGGAATTAAAATTAAAGTAGATTGATGACCTCCGCCTCATTCAATCGAAGTGCGTGTGTGTTCCATTCTGTAATAACGTATTGTTACCAAGCATAAAATTCATTAAGAACAACAATATTCCCCATAACGGAAGGAAATCATCCAAACTAACAATTGCCTAAACAAATATTTTTATAATCTATTTAACAAAGTTGTTATTTGGCAAAAAAAATCGATTCAAATTAAGAAGCTGATAAATTGAACAAGCTTTTAATGAAATTTCGTATACAATCAAGGACCTGTTTGTGATTTAGTTTGACGAGTATCAATATTTGATTTGATTTAATAGACTATCAATAACGTCAAATTCAATAATGGTAAACTCGTGTCATCGCTAAATATACTATAATTGTAATTTATAGTTATATTGCAGTCGGTAATCCTCTAACACTCGACAATAAAACGACCATTGAACTAGTTGAATTAACCACAAGCAATACTTTCTTTTGCATTGATTGGATGTTTTGTTCAGCAACACTGCTTGCTGTAAGACGACGATCACAAACTACTTAAGTACGATGAAATATTTGAGTAATGAGATGTTACAAAAGCAACAAGACAATGATGCTTAAGAAAAGTGTGAATATAGCAAAGTGGTATTAGGAAGCTGTTAAAGGACAGACAACACAAATGTATAAAGAGAAGAGTCTGAAGATACCAAGAAGGGTAGTCAGAATCCGTATTTCGACAAACACAGACAACACAATGGTATAAAGGTCAAGATACCAAGAAGGGTAATCAGAATCCGTATATCGACAAACACAGACAACACAATGGTATAAAGGTCAAGATACCAAGAAAGGTAATCAGAATCCGTATATCGACGAACACAGACAACACAATGGTAAAGAAAAAAGGGACAAACAATTATCTGCAAATTACCACACACAAAAACTACAGATTGAGCAACAAGAACCACATGCAAGAAACCTGTGGAAACTCAGATAATATGCATGGGTAAACAGTTCCTGCTCCAATAGCTACACCCATCGTATTTCTCCTGTTATAAAATTTGATTCATTACATTGTAGTATCCTATCAGTATGTACTGCTACATGTACATATTTGTATCAACACATTGTTACTCTTATAAAACAAGTCCGGTGGTTAGTTATGAACGAGGAAAGGATGGTATTGTGATTTTTGCAAAGTGAACATGTCTGTGGTTATTTGGGACACAAATATTTCGCATTTTCTGGTATAGTTCTACTCTGTTGTTGGTATAAATACAATCAATAAAAAAACCAAGACAATCGAAAGTTCAACTGTGCTTATTTTTAATCAGTCATCATCAACTAACATTTTAAATGTTGAATATAATTATCTTTAGTAAATGTCACAGCTCGAGCAACTTTATTATTAACCAAGACCACAGAACCACAGTTACATACAGATTGTAACCGTATGCAAGTTGTATCCAACAGGTTTATCCTTGGGAGCTGGGTTTACTTAAAATCATTACCCAGTGATAGCAGCTAGATGCATATTCATTGATGACATTTTGATAGTTAGTGACAAATTATAAATATGTCATTGTCCTATAAGTCAATAGTCAACCCATATTGTATTATGATTATTTTTCGCATTGTCAGCATTGTTCATTACCACATTTAACCTTGGGGGCCGTCGTGGTCGTGATCGTATGGTAGGTGGATTTACAATTACCTATGCAATCAATGTCTATCATCACTAACATTTTGATTTCAAATCCCGCTCAGGCGAGGCGTACTCGATACAACATTATGTGATAAAGTCTGTCAGTGGATTACGGCAGGTCGGTGGTTTTCTCCAGATACTCCAGTTTCTCTCTCCAATTAAACTGACCGCTACGATATAACTGAAATATTGTTGAAAGTAGCGTTAAGCACCATAGCCCTAATCCTCACTGACCAAGACGTTTTCTAATCCTCACTGACCAAGACGTTTTCTAATCCTCACTGACCAAGACGTTTTCTAATCCTCACTGACCAAGACGTTTTCTAATCCTCACTGACCAAGACGTTTTCTAATCCTCACTGACCAAGACGTTTTCTAATCCTCACTGACCAAGACGTTTTCTAATCCTCACTGACCAAGACGTTTTCTAATCCTCACTGACCAAGACGTTTTAACCAAACGGACAACGAACTGCACAAGTCTTTCCGATGACAACATTATTATTACAGTATGTTATTACAATGATTAAAATATTTTAATTCTGTACAAGTTTTTTTTTTCAATTTTAACAGATAATTCATTTCTTAGTGCCAAATTCAGAGAACAATTAAAAATTACACTCGAAATTGTATTCGATCTCATAGCTTGAGTGACATGAGTTGCCTTTGTTTTGTTGTGTTCATGTTGAAAATGACTGAAACTAACTCACATATGAATTTACAATGCAAGTTATTCATTCAAATGGTTTACAGCAATAAGCTGGACAAAGCGGTAAACAAAATGTTACGTTGTAATTACTATTGGTAGGTAAAAGTAGGTAATATATATATATATATACGTACAAAAATATGGAACATATACATTGTACATGTACATATGGATTTTTACTTATCCGACCATTTGATATTGTCATAGTTATAACTTTGTCATCGAGTAACTAACTACTTGTTAAACCGGCATATATATATATTCTAATACCTTTAAAATGTCAAACAATTTAAAAAAAAAATCAAACAATATTTTTTTCTCTTATTATTGTATTACGCGCTACTCTTTTTACACTTATTCGGCATGCATAACTGAAATATTGTTGAAAGTGGCGTTAAACACCATCAAACAAACAAACGTCACAGTTTCGGTATAAACACTTTAATTCATTAATTCGTTGAGATGATTTTCCGCCATGCATTATTATATTTCAGCAGAACGATTTTCTAATCCAATCACGGAATATACTTCGTGTGCGGAGATATACCATTATTTGATTTTCAACGGAAAACTCAAATTGGTGAAAAATTAATAAGATTCCTTTCCGGTCGAGGCAAGAATTGCTCAGTGTGTCGCTACACAAATGAGGCATCTCCATACGAGAGTGAAAAGCAAGCTTAGTTGAATATTTTTGTCTACATTTACGGTTGATTTGTCAAAGGATAAATATCCATTCTCCGGAGGCGAAACTGCAGGCGAATGCAGGCTTAGTCAATAAGAAGGTTTTTAGATTCTATGAAATGATATTTAATTTCTAAAGTAGATTACACCAGCCATACTATCCTACATATTTGTTACTTCCTGCCATTAGATAATTTGTGCTTTTTTAATCTGTGTCGTTTTTGGCATAAATAACCACATGCTAGCTTGTTGAATAAGAAATACAACTAACAAAATAAATGACATTTCAAGCAATATGTTGTTGATTATTTCAATGACAATAGAATGACTTGTATAGATCAAAACTATTTAAAAAATATAATATTCTGAAATTTTGTGCATCAAAAATAAAAAATAAAAAAGATATGCACTTTTTTTAGATTTACAGTTAAAAATGTTCTCATGGCTGACAAATGTAGCTCTCCCTCTCTCTCCTGTTGTAAATATTGTATATACGTATAGCTGTTTTGTTATTATGTATTGTTGTACTTTAATTTGTTATATATATGTATACCATTGTATTAACAAAGGTTGCCAGAAAGTAAGATATATATATACTTATTAAATTGAAGCTGTCTAAGTTTAATATAAGGCAATGCGAAATATCAAGAGCTTCAATCTAATAATTTTCTTTGTACTTGATAATGCAGTCAGGAAGATTAATGGCTCATACTGATAGTCTACAGATTGTTGTGCCCTTTGTAGAAAAGTAGTGTCAAACAAGTTGTTTTATTATGTTTTATAAATAAAAAATGTTGACATGGAAATATTAGACTATATTTCAATGTTAGAAGGTGATATTGTAATACAATGAAATAAACAAAAATACCACCCTGTCGGAAATCTTTCAAAAATATAATCGACAAAATCGTAGACAGAAGCCCTTGGAACACATATACATGACCGCCCGCTTTCCTGCCTTGGTACAAACATTTAAAACAAGTGGCGGAGTTCAACCACTTGTATGGGTGCAAACCTATGTATTATATTTATTATACATTGTATGTTTTTTTATGCATCCCTTTTAGGTAGTATGGCGACGGATGTCTGAGCCGAATCCTCTGACTATAGGAGATTTTCTATACAGTCCTGATGATCGAATCTCTATACGAAGGGTCGAAGAAAAAAATGAATGGAATTTAGAGATAAAAGATATAAGTCCTGATGACGCAGGGGTTTATGAATGTGCCGTTAGTTCAAAACAAAAATATAAACGACTTGTTTTACTTCGTGTAAATGGTTGGTATATTATCATAAGAATACAATTTTGTTCTTAATGTAGCATTTTTGGCTTTATTTGGCCAATGTTCATACGACATTTTGATATCCGTTTTCTTGCACATCCATTTTGTACCAATCATGGCATGGTGATCTTTGAGTAGAAACAAATCGTGCTATGATATTTCAGAGGTCTTGATTACTGAATGAGTAATAGCAAAAATAATCAAGATGGTAGCCATATTTATTGTAGTCAAAACATTTATAATCGTTACAATTATTTTCGGTTCGATATTGTTAACGTCTCCCATATATATGCCTCTCCTTTTTTTGTTTATTGGTATGAGTGTGACACGAGACAAACCATAGATAACAGATGAGTGTAAACGTTTACATATAGATTATAAGAGGGCTTTGTCGAAATTTAACAAAAATAGAAGTGACGAAAATGTATCTGGAAATTGAAAACTATGATATATATTTACTTAAACACATTCACCTAGTTTAGGTAAGTGCCTGTACCTAGACAGGTAAGTGAGCTGTCATATTTGAATTTAGAATTGTTTCGACAGTGTGGTATTGTTTTTCATTTTAATAGCTCTAGTTTTTTTACAATAACATATTTGTCTGTTGTTACAGGTACAGCAAGAAAAAAAGCCGACACAGGTAAATATGTGAAAGGTAAATATCTTGCACGTTTTGTTTTTACTAACATGTGTTATATAAAAGTTACTTAATTTTCCAATTAACCCCCCCCCCCCCAAAAAGGGTATATTTTGATATTCTAAAAGACGCTGGACCTCTACATTGTGACAATACCTGACAATTCTATCCAGTTAAGTAATTACTATTGTGATGTATTTACCTGCAACCAATGTCAACTGCCAGCATGTACTCATCACATATAAGCTGTGTGTGCATGATGTTCGCAGTAACACGTCCACCTCCGATGATATATATTATGAAAACACTAATGCGACACCATTATCTTTATAATTGTCAACCTCGATCAAAATTTAAAACATCTTGTAGAACAAAAGAAATGCTGTACTGTGTATCAATTTTCCTTTAAATGGTTTACTTTCGATTTATTGGATGATTTCTTGTACATTCTTTTCATTATTTGTTTGTCTTAATATGTTGTTGTAATGTCGGGTTGTTTTTATTTCGTGTTCAGTTCGTCTGATACATCAGTGATGTGTTGTCCACGTGTTCATTCTTTGTTTTACTACATGTAATTATGTAATTGTTTCCTTCTATTGTTTCTGGTCTGTGTTTGTGTTTTTGTTTATTTATCAATTTATTATTTTCTGTTTTACTTTTGGTCTATATAATACAGTCAATAAATATACAGTTTTAATGGAAAGTACAGACCGTTTGACAATAATACGATTTATTATACGTTGACTTCGATGCCGAATATGTTAAAAGAATACATTCCAAAGATAATTTATATATATATATATCAATAATAATATGTACCTACTTTCACGGCTTATATATTTCCTGTTGTTGTTTCCTGTCCCATTTGTATGACTATCATACACTATTAGCTGTAAATCAAAAAATACTCGCTTCTCTCTCTCTATATATATATTTTAAGATGGTTGGACATATTTACCAAGTACGGAATATTCCTCTATGTCAAAGTACCTGGTATACCGGAAGCCATATCTCGGATTCTTCTTAAATACATGAAAAAAGAACAGATTATCCCACTATTTAACAATACTTGTTATACTGGAGTTTTTTTCCGAGTTATACTAAAATACATACCAGGTAAATGAAATGTTATTTCTATAATATGTTTATTCGTCGATCGAGCAGTTAAATAGTGATGCTAAAATAACATTAACATTACATATGAGGGGGTTAGGGTTGTGGTGTTTCACGCCACTCTTGACAATGTTTCAGTTATATCGTCGCGGTAACATTGCATATTAATTTATATGGGTTAGCTCCCATCACTAAGTATTTACCTACATCTGCAAGTATAATACTTCATAAAGAAAAACACAAATAGACACTTCGACTTTGAATCTAAATCATATGCTTTACATGAATTATTCCCCTTTCATGCAAAGTGCAATGAAAATAACCTATATACATTTTTCCATAGTATGTTCAAAGTATTTATGTTGCAACATCTTGTGAATTATCTATTTGTTATAAAAGTAGCATACATGATGTTATATAAGGTTGAAATATCTACAAAGTATAAGAAAATGATACTCATATTCGTTGTCCTTTCCATTGCTCTTGCTAAACCGGGTACCAGTTTGCTAGTCATAAAAGATTTAAGGTGGTAGGTACCATACACTTCAGGTAAAAATTGATCTGCTCGTTTAATTTTATTATTTTTTTGGCAGTGTGTTTGAATATATCCACTGTAATAAATATAAAAAGTTTAACAAATTCCAACCAACAGACTCAGAGCTATAAATTCACTAGCCACATAGCAGCTTTTCTCTCTGCGGTTTTGATCATCGAGATGCTTGAAATCTGCTTACAAACATCATATGATCAAAACGTTCAACTGATTTTAAAGAATAATTTCCCTGTAGTGTATGGTACCCCCTCAACTCGTATAACAATGTATAATTTTGGAATCAAATCGGAAATGTGCAAAAAGTCTAGTAAAATGTATAGATCATAACTACCACATCAGCAGCCTTTAAAAACCGGAAGTGAATACAATCGGCCATTAATAACAAAAATATCGTAAATAATGATTGAATATGAAAGTTAATTGTTTTATAGAAGACTGAACGTTAGCTTTATTGGTTTACCTTGACATTTCAAATGACTATTTTATTTTCTTGATTCCGTGTTTTAGTACATTGCTCCTCCGTGTTTTAATTCCTAAAGTCAACAACTAAAACAGAAAGCTGGGGATTATACAATACCCCCATTGGAACATAAGATTAGAATAATTGATGTTTAAACTACTGATTCCACGACAGTTTGATGGTTTTGTTGCTTTGACGTGCATAAAGCTGGATAACAAAATAGATCCGAATCTATTGTTACAAAATATTGGCTGGGAAGGAAGACTCGATATAGAAATATGAATTTATTTATGTAGCTTTATATTTGAATTAAGAATAATCAGTTGGTTGTAAGGTGATGCACAATTATGTATATTTTTCTTTTCATTTTATCCTATGTGTTTCCATGTTTGACTGTTCTAATGTACGCTGTTGGTGTTTGTATTATTTCTGTGAGTTCACTATCTTTCCGTCGATCGTAGAAATCCATTGTTATATCAGTCAAGCTAAGACTAGTCCAAAAGTATATCAACCAAAGACAAAATAGTACATTAGTATATTATTTAATTGACTTTTTTCCCACAGATGTGAATTTATAATTATATAATCGGGGAACAAAATATATTTTAAGACATTATATCCAACAAAGCAAAGTATACTATCCAAAATCAAAATGTATTACTGTAGAATGTTGCAACGAACAAGAGCACTAGAAAATGTCATCAACACACAAACACGTGTACTGTATTATGAAATAATGTTGACTATTGACGTAAATATGTCAGAGAAGTCACTAAATGCGTTTCTGGAGCAATACATAATCAAAATAAAACGGGAGAGGTCTAAATACACAGCCCACCAAGAATAAAAATAAAACTATCATGAAGCACGGGGAGAGATGAAAAGACCCTTTTCAATTTTTTAGTCTCGAGACGAGATTGAGATATGCTTTACCGTTTTATTTTGCAGATACAGTTGTGGTAAAATCTCGTAAGTAGCAAATAAATAAATAAATAAATGAATAAATCATATACAATTAAAAAGTTGCACGACTGCATCACTTCACTGAGAGGGAAGGTTTGGGTCCATTAAAGTGCCTGCTACAAGCCAGAATAGTGCGCGTCTATGTATATGAGTGTTAGGGACATATATTTTGTCCCGTTTTCTACGATTTTGCGATCAGAGTTTTAGACTGTTCCGACAGTTTGGGTTTTTTCCATTGTATTAGTACGTATAGATATGGATGTAAATAACATGGGAGACAATTCAATTTTACACTTAAGACTACATAGACACAAATTAAAGTACAGACACACTACATTTATTGCTGGTAGAACATTTCACAATCACAGTAGTGTAACATGACTGTTCTTATATAATGTAAACATTTCCCAATTAGTAATGTACAAAGAGATAAACATTAGAAAGGATTATTTCACAATATGTTAATGAACAACAATATTTTATTGACATTTGTGTCTAAGGTATTATTGCATTCTTCATATGAAACACATTGACATGACGTATGAAGTTTGCATAATTGCAAAGCACGTGTTGACGATTATTTGAAATTCCTTGGTTATGCATAAAATTCAAGATTAGAACTCTTAATTTGTTACAACAATGCTGTTCACCCAGTTATATGTGAGGGTACATGTACACATGTTGATAACATTTGTATCACATCGTCATTTCACTACGAAAGAGGTCTGGGGTAATAAAACTAGTTTAACACCGCCACATGTGATTGAAGTGCCTGTACCCAGCATGCCATATGATGTGGTATGTATATGTGTGTTAGGGAATATCGATTTCGTCTCTAATTCTACAATTTGTCTTTATAATATTATAGAGCAGTTCCGACAGTGGTATATTTTTTGTTGTTTTTAATTTAAGGGGGTACCACACACTACAGGGAGATAACTCTTTAAAATCAGTTGAATGTTTTGATCATATGATGTTTGTATGCATATTGCAAGCATCTCGGTGATCAAAACCACAGAGAGAAAATCTGCTATGTGGCTAGTGAATTTATAGCTCTGAGTCTGTTGGTTGGAATTTGTTAAAATTTTGATATTTATTACAGTGGATATATTCAAACACACTGCCAAAAAAATTAGAAAATTAAACGAGCAGATCCAATTTTACCTGAAGTGTATGGTACCACCTTAATTTCGAATTAAGCTTCTATTGTCAATTTTTCAGTGTGTTGTTCTTTTTTTTCTTTTTAAGAGGTTGTAGTGACAGGAACTGATATAGTAAGCAAAGGTCAAACTATTTTCTTGATGTGTAATGCAACTGGTGAGGATTATGCCCCGGATGCAGTTGATTGGTTTATAAATGGACGTCTTGTTAATCATAAAACTATGCCACGGGTTAGAATATATAACAAAGAAGGCGTTTTTAAACGGAATTTACATAGTACTTTAGAAATAAGACGTTCTGTAATGAGTGACAAAGGGATTTATGTATGTAGAGGTCCAGATTCTAAAACCGATAGCATGACAGTACATATTTTAGATGGTATGTATTAGAATATGGCAATTATTTAAGTACATGTATAGATGTTAACACATTTTTTTCCGCCATATGGGTTCAAACATGAATTGTGTGATTAAAGCATTTTTCATCATATATATCTAGCTTTAAATGACATCGTTAGAGAATAATATAGAATGGTACTTTGCGGTGTCACTTACAAAATAAATGCAATTACAACAATTTGTAAAAGGGACACAACTCTTTAATAAAAGAGGAACTTGATTGATTGTAGAATGTAGAAATATGCTGAAATTTTTGCGAAAACACATTTAATCACATTAATAGTGTAGAACCTATGCATGCCTTATTGTTTTTAATATTTATTGACATTGGATAAAACAAAAATTAGTACAAATCAAAGTTATTTACCAGAAATATACAGAAACATAATACATGCACCACTATATGTTACAGATACAAAATGTTCTTGCAACAGCACTACATTTAATACACCAGTAACTCGACCTAATGCTAAGCCAAGTTATCTTTAAAAATCCTTAATCTGCTGGAAAAAGAAATATGACCCATAATATTGGCATGTGTAACAGTTGGAAATCACGTATTTGAAACATTCCTTTCCAATGTGTCTATTATTTGCCTAGTCTGCAAGAATTGAAGAAAGGCATAATTGTTGATGTTTCTCATGTATTTGAATTGTTTACCTTATTAGACTAAGACTTACTGTAGATTACATGCATGGTGTGTGCTTGTGTGGTTTGGTTTTTGCAATTTTCATATTCAGAGGTATGAAGATGTCATGTGATTTGGTAGTTTTATGATAATCGTTAAATTGACCAATGTGATTTCATTTTTTATATTGTCCTGACCACATACGACTATTCTACTGAAGTCAGCACTTTTTGGACTAAGCCATAGTAAGATACTTGACATTGTTCATAGAAACCATCAAAATACCTTGAGGTGTACATCATTATTCCATTTGATTAAGCTTCCTCTGCCTGATTGAAGCAAATTAAATGCTATAAATTACTAGCAATTACGAAAAGTATATGCATCAATCAATTCATATCAGGAAAAAATAGTATTTCATTTTAGATTCGCCTACACAATAAAGATTGAAAAAAAGTTGACTTTTTTTTTTAACTTTTAAACACTAATGACATATACGAAAATAATAAACACGTTTTAGAAAGAACATGTTATCTTTGTACTTAAAAACATAAAACTTGAGATTGCCATTCAAATTACATGTAATAAGCTTTCCAGTGTAAGCCAAGTAATCTGTTCAAATTAAATATGATATTGCAAATTACAAAGGAAGAAAACATGCAATATGGGTGTGTAGCATATGCATACTCCTCTAGGGGAACATTCAAACTGAAACTAATGATTATTTGAAAGAGTGTTCTATCTGGATAAATTGGAACATTTAGCGCTGGATTGGTGTATTTCGACAGTTAAGGCAAGTACGAAGACGCGTCTAATGTCACAAGTTTATGTGTGTATGTGTTATTTTCGAATATATGACCATATCTAAGGACAAGGGTGTTCAAACTTCGCGTATACTTTCAATATTGAGAATTTCAAAATTCATGATTTTACTCCTATATCTGAGACACGATAAACATACTTTGAGAACATGAAAAAATGAATATTCATTAGTTACAAATATATGTTGTATGTAATTCAGCACTGGGCTCATTGAGGAGATAAAATATATGTACATAGGTAAACAAATATGCAAAGCACATAAAATGCAACCAAGAACATTCATACCAAAACATGGCAGTTTCAAGGATAACAAAATTCGGTTATTAAACCCTTATTATGTGATAGTATATATTTATAAACAGTTGTGGGGCAGCAGTGGTCGTGATCGTATGTATATTCATACCTGTGCAGTCAGTGCATATTACCGTTAACGCTGTGAGTTCGAGGTGTACTGAATGCAACATTATGTGATAAAGTGTGTCAGTGACTTGCGACAGCTCCGTGATTTTCTCCGGTTACTCCTGTTTCCTCCCCCAAGAAAACTAACCGCCGAGATATAACCGGTAACTGAAATATTGGTGAAAGTTTAGTTAAATGCCAAAACCAAAACCCATTTGCAAACAGTTGTCTTTTTACTGTTATATTTTTTTCAGAAGAAAAGTCAAGTATTGGTAAACGTGGTACGTATTAACTTGTATAGATGCTTCAATGTGAAAATTAAGATAATGTCCTGATCACGAGGGTATTGTTAACTGTCATATTTGAAATATGTTCCTCCACATTAGAAGGCAGTCATATAAAAAAGCCTTTTTTTATATTCGTCTCTCAGCACAGAAGTTTATATCATTCCGTTCTTATATATTGATAACAAAAACAGGAAGGAATGGATATGGTCTACAATAACACGCCAGGGAAAACATCGTTCTTTCCAATGATATCTTCAGAAACAATAAAAAAAATATATTATCATGTGATACAGTTGCTTATAAATAATTGACTATAACAAACTGAATGCTTCTTGACATATTAATAGATTTTATAAGTAATAGTTGGTTTACTGACCTCATTACTCGTCATGTTTTTTTTTTAATCTTTGTTTAAATATTTTATCTTTAAATTATTTTACACTTATCAGATATACTTACTTTTTTTGCATTTATCTATTTCGTGTTAACAAGATATGCACTAGTATTATTCATGAAACACGAATAGTATGTTTAAGGAAACGTTTGTAGATATAGTGAAACCTGTCTCAACGGAACCTTCTTGGGTCAAGCTCTGTGTTTGGTTTATACAGGTTGAATTAACAACCATTTCCTACATTGACACATTATATAAAGTTTGGTTTATACAGGATTCGATTTAGATAGGTTTCATTGTACCAAATGGCCAATCTGAAGCCGTAAATCGTATTAGGACAGACAATACAATGACCCACAGCAAAAGGACAAAAGAGACAAACAATGATCTACAAAACACTACACTAAAGATTTAATAACAAGAAGCCTAGAGAGTGAACCCACGTGCTCTAGGAGTGTAAGCAGTTCATGTACCACTAATGACACCCGGGGCGTTACTCTTGCTACAGAAAGAGTTTAAAGATACCAAAGGGGCAATCCTAATCCATAAATCGAAGAAAAACAGACAACACAGTGGCCAAAAGGACAAACAACGATCTGCAAAACATACACATAAAAACTAAAGATCGAGTGACACGACCCTCACTAAAAACCGGGGGTGAACTCAGGTACAATATTTGATTCATTACATTATAGTATCCCATCAATAGGTATTGATTCATTACGTTTTAGTATCCCATCAGTAGGTACTGGTATATGTACATTTTTCTGTCAGCTACATGAATACTACATCTGTACATATGTTGTTTTGTAGATAATAATTTTTTATCATATTTATATCTATAATATTGTCATCTTCTTCTTTTTTCACGCTTACAAAGGTGACGGTTCTCCATCACAAGGTATTTATTATTTTATATTAATTTTTGTATGCTATATTAATGTAGTTATATAAAATAAACAGTTGTCCTACGAAAACCATTGATAACGTTAGAAGCATTTTCTTGTAAGTAATTAATGACATGCAGCGTTCTAGATGACATTTCGGATTGTCCCCTGTTTCGCGTCATCTGGTCATCACTAATACTTAATGTTTGTAATTATATCTCTCCAAGACTGATCTGACGACTACAATGAATAAACAATTAATCCAACGACCTCCAAGCCTGGGAGTAGGAAATATAACTGGAAGGATATATGAAAGTAAATAAAAGCAAATATCTAATTTAAAGTCATAAATGGTAAAATTATTTGAACAAATATTGTTTAGTTATATGTTTAATAACGCGCTCGTAGATTTTATGATTGGAAAATTATATTGAATTTTAGACAAGGTTTTATGATATGTATGGTCCCGGTGAATTCATTGAAATTGTTTGGTATAATAGAAATATTATCACAAAAAGGACTATTAAAGCTTCATCAGCATTTATGTTTCCTTTTTCATTCAGTATTTGCAATTTGAGAAATCCAGCAAGTCTGACAAAAATTATATATATTTTTCTTAAAGTAATAATTTTTGTGAACTATCAAACGCACGGTTAAAATTTTAAAAGAACGGCATAAAAACGTATACAATCCTCGGATTGTTGCATAAAACGCAGTTAACGTCATGTTTCGGACATTGACATCAATGTATGCTCATTCCAAACATATGTTTTACTCAATCAACCTATCGAGCTAAGGTATTACTTCAACATGCATATGTGACCTTAGACGATTTTGGCTATTCTGTTTATGACCTTTGGTTTTCTTGCTCCCAAATATTTATAAATTATTTGGCTTTCAGATATTTTGGCTTTGTGCGTACCAGATGAAGGTTATTGCAGAATCGCGCCATGCGCACTAAATTTGATATCTATGTTTCTATTCAAAAATCCAAAGGTGAGCCTAGTAGAAACGGCAACATGATTTTATTTATTGTAACTTTAAACGTTAGGCGCCGTAGGACAACTGTAATAAATCTCAGTTAATGCTATTTTTTGTTGATTATTATACACCGAAGCTAAGTTCAGAACAATGAAAAGTTGGACAGCTGTTTCAGTTATTCATCATTTAGTAACATAGCATAGAATGTTGAAAAAATATACAATTAGATTACCGCTATCACCTGCTACCCATATCACATTGTTGGATAATACATCATCGGATTCAATATCAGCCCGTAAAATTATTTATTATTAACCGTTCTGAGATACATATAAATCTGATTCAAATTTAGAAATAGCTCACTTTAAGATGCAACCTTAATTTAGAAATATACGGTTTTGAAAATAAACTAAGTTTAAAGTGTGATATTTAAGATCATAGCGTATATATAATAACGCTATTCGTCTAGCTATATGTGAGGGTTGCCAATTAACGTATATATGGAAAGCACTTGAATGATCGCAACATTTCACTGAGTCATAAAACTAGTCTTACCCCGCCACTTTTCATTAAGCTACCGGTACCACGCCAGGAAAGTGAGCTGTCATGTATTTATGTTAAAGGATGCGATCTTTCTTCTTTCTATGATTGTGCTGGTTGATTTTGGAAAAAGTGGTATCCCCCCCCACCACCACCATTTTATGTAACTGAACTGCAGATATATTGTCGTGGACTGTGATGAAACACTTTTGCACATATTATTTAAAAATGCCAGCAAATATATTTAATATGCCAAATGAATGGGATATTGAATGTTGTTCTTGGATAAATATTTAAAGACATTTCGGTAATTGGAACTTTTATTTAAATCATTAATAAAAGGAAGAACGATCTCATATGACTTATGTGATTGTATTTTTTTAGATACTGTTTTGATGATGATATTAGTAGGACTGTTAGTTTATTTTAGTGACATTGACCATATTATTTATTCCTGAACAAAGACTGGTTTATTATTAATGCAAAAATGTCGTAAAAGGCACTCGAAACATTACAATGATGAGGTGTATTATATCATAACCATCAAGTAAATGGACAAGTTGTGTCGTTATGAAAATAAAACGTTCATACAGTGATGATCAACAATTCCATCGATATCAACAAAACAGAAAACAGTCACCTCTCCTCTCAAACAATTGAACACAAGACCACGACACATGGCGTTGAAAAAAAATCCAGGTTTTGACATGGGGAAGACACAAATATGTGATCGGTTAATGAGAAGTTTATTTTTACATACAACATATTTTCATTTCATAATAACTGATTCTGCTCAATCACGTTATCTTTGGTGAAGTGTGTTCCATTCATTCTTTCAAGACGTTTTGACAATGTGTATGTCTATATATGTAATATTTATTTTAACGTTTTTGATATATTAATGTTTCAGGTTTTGCTAGTGATTCGTCAATTCCATGCTGTTCATTTCAATGGCGCAAACAGTGTTCATTACTTTTGATCTGTTTATCAGCGGCCTGGTTTATGCATGCCTGGTCTGTCACATGACAAGAACAGATAGACATCCCATATAATGCCTTCAAATGAAGTATTTACAGACTTTCGTATCTACATGCGCGTGAAAATGTTTACAATAGATCAGATTGTAGACTTAACGAGATTTTACAATATAACATTGTAGTTTTAACGACGAGAAAGGGACAACCAACGATATATATCAACGATCAAGGCTGTGTGTTATTATTACAAGTGTGCACACGATATTCAATAGGTGTGCTCCATTGTTGTGTGTGCGTAATAAGAACAATAAAGGTATTGTTAATATATATAGCAATTGTACGAACGATGCATAGTTTGATTCTATTAATCAGAATCATATGTTTGATATCTTAGAATACATAGTTTGATTCTATTAATCAGAATGATATGTTTCACATCTTAGAATACATTAGGAGCATTAGGAATATCGGTGGACGTTGGCACTAAGCCATTTATGTCCGCCTCATAGTATGCATTTGTTTAGACTGCGTAAATGATATGTATATACAGTCAAACCTGTATTAAAAGGTCACCTTTAGGACAAAGAAAAAGTGACCTTTTAGGACAGGTTACCTCTTAAAAGAGGTTCAATTCATATGAAACTTTCTATGACGGGACAGGAAAAGGGTGACCTTTTAATACAGGTGACTTCTTGGGGAAGTTCGACTGTATGCTATTATTTATGCGATTCGTTGTTTTTGTTCTTTATTACATTTCCATGCATGTATTTCGCCTCATTTCTTTACTGAATGGATGGTACATTGTAAAACCTCACGACGATGGCAGCAATACAATACAACAATCATATTTAATTTATGTGATACATTCTCATTCATTCCAGTCAATCACAGGATGCAAGTAATATATAATATCGTGTTTTGTCTTACATAAAAATTGTTATTTAAATAAATAAGTTTTAATTTATTGATTTTTTTTTAATTTTTTTAATTTTTAAGTATGATTTTCATATGATGCACATTTATAGAGATATATCTGCGATTGCAGTGCAGTCACTGTTAGCTGTTTGTTCTCAACTCTAGATTATTTAATGATTCCGAAACCCAATAGAGACAAAAGTTTGAAGATACCAAAATGGTTATCAAAAGCCGTAAACCAAAGGGCAAGGCCATACAATAACCAAATGAAAAAGAACATAAGGATAAACAATGATCATCAAAATACTAAACAGAAAAGTACAGATTAAATAGCACAAACCCAATTAAACACCGGGGATGAACATGAGTGCTCCGGAGGGGTTACCAGTTCCTTCTCCACTAGTGACACTCGTTGTGTTATTGCTAAAGGGCACACACATCATCTGGCATGGAAATCATTTTCTATTAGCATCCGTCACTCTCCATTGTTATAACGTGGTCATACTTCACCCTTGTTATTAGCAATTTACGAATACGATAATGAAATGTATTGGTAGTAGACTGAAATATGCATAGTTTATCTTTCGCAAACAACATACTCATTTGTTTTATATAATCGAATTCCTATGAAACAACTATATGTATAAACGTTGGCGAAAACGGAAAGGATGATCCAGGGACACAGACAACGCTGGGCGCAAGAAACAGAACAAGGATAAAGCATACAGGAAACTAAAATGATTATTAACACAGATCCGACCAAAACCGAGGGTGAACCCATGTGCTTTTACGAAGGGTAAGCAGTTCCCTTTTCGTACAAGACAGCCGCCATGTTGCTCTTATAGACAAATCCTGTAAAATTTGCATCGGCTATAAAGGAAAGGAATAATTTACAAACTAAGTTTGAAAAGATCCACTGCCGTATGAGAAATTGATATTTCGCAATGGTCAATAAACTCGTGTTGACAACATCAGACGTTGTGTAGCGATGGCGCAATGTAGCCTTGTCTAAGTAGATTTTGCCTCAGTAGTTGAGCTTTGTCCAGACAACTTTTGTACCGGGCACAAGCTCTAGAATGTTGTATGGATTGTGAAATAGTAACTTCTTACGCTGGCTCTGCTGGAATAATGCTACTGATGAAAGGGAAAATTACTATTGGAAAAGTAACGTTATCACGCTTGTCGCAGAGCTTTGTATTTAATCTTCACCCGTTGTCGATTGCATGTGAAGATCAAGATCAGATGTAGACGTTTGAGTGTCAGTAGTCTCCTTTACTTCAAGCTCATTTGGTAAACTGATACGTTTCTTCTCCGTTCTTCTTCGGGAAGCAATGTTGAATCAATTCCTTATGTCTATATTACAGTTGCGCTTGTGGCATTGTGGTATATAGGATAGAGAAATCAAATGCTTTAATTGTTTGCGAAAAATACTAAGAACTAGAATTGAAAGTTTCCAGCAAATCTTTTGAATTTGCTAGTATTCACATTTGATTAACGCCAATTCTAGAAAAGCAGGTATTTGTTTACCTGCTTTAACAACTGTCAGAATAGAAGTTAAAGCTTTCAATAGAGGCTTGGCGGAACACTTGGTAGAGTACTTCGTAGAATGCAACATACAGATAAATGACAGATATATAACACGCTACAAACATCAATTATAAAAACTTGTACCCTCTCGGATAGCTTGGGTAATCTTCCATAGAAGAGAAATGTTCGAAACTGTTATAGCTACGTACATAATTAATCAAAATATCTTATTTCTAATATTCCACATTTATTACTCAGCGATAATGTAAAAAGTGCTGCTAACATGATGAATTGTAAAAATTAAACAAAAAAATAAATGTACCAGGAAGTCACAATGTACAAACATCTATTTTATTTTATGAATTGGATAAAGTAAAATTATCTTTGAGAAAACATATTTATCATTACATGTATGCCAATACAAATTCAAATAATACCAGAAACGAACTCAATACATTGATGACCGACGTGTTTGCAGCAGCATAGTCTTGACTGCCAATCAATGGCACCCATAACAATCAGAGAAATCATGAATATGAAATACGAAATATTTTCAATAATATCTACTTTTACGTTTGCTGTTTTACTCAGCTTGACGAGTCGTGCATCTTAATTTACCCACATCTTCAGAACTGTACCAGTTAAAGTGTTGTACCATGTCACCCACGGGAGATATGTTTCGCTGTCTATTGGTAACAATCCTGGAAGCACTCCGTTGGACCACTTAATCGGTTTCTACTTCATTACAGTCGCCACAGCCAGAACAAGCATACTCAAATGATTACAGATTCATTCGTTTGTTGGTTACGAAGGTTAAACTGGTGTCAAAGTTTCGACATAGGATACCAAGCGTTTTATTGGCTTTCGTGTATACGTTATTTCCATTTGATATCATATCTAGTTGTTAGACCAAGATATTTGGTTTTTTTCCCTAATGAATTGAGTGGATAGCATGGAGGTGAAGTTGAATTTCATTGGGCTTTAGTTTCGAATGGCAGATAGGAAGTTACATTGTTTGGATGACAAGTCCATTTTTCTTCTCATATTGCAGGTTTGTCGAGATCTTGTTACAGATGTTTTGCATCGATAGTAGATTTTATGGTCATGCATGCAATTATGTAAGAGTGTTTTCTTTCCACCAGTGTATTCTTTTCAGAGGAAAAGTTACACTAGTGTATAATTTCCAGGGGAATTATTGCACTAGGTTATTTTTTCCATGCTAACCCTAACCCTAACCATAACCGGAAATTATACACACCGGAATAAAAGTACGCTTACAATTATACCATCTACAAATATGAATATGGAACAGCTTATACCGACTGGTAGGTATATCGTATATATAATACACAAATAGACTATGACATAAAACTACGATTGAGACATTCAAGATTAAACAGGGATACCATAGATGATCACATCATGTGCCCTGTTGAATGAACATCTTTCGATCTTTTGAAATAACCTGGCCCTGGCAGTTTACATCTCATACATATTGGGGCAACACTAATTCCATACAAAAGGAATACTGCGTAATGTCAGGTAGTTGGAAATGGTACGTTTGTTTCGTTCCATGCAGGACACACCCAAAGATGGTCTCATGTACAACTTTGCTATATAACTGTAATGTTGTACATTGAATGGGGATGTATAGTGGATAACAGGACCTGAACTTTGTGAGAAATAAAACATGTAAACTTTATAGCAGGTAGAATGGAAAATACAACAGTAACGAACACGTTTCACCTGAATAATCACAATCGAATTGTTCACCAAAACCATTGTTATTGCGTAAGGGTATGTGATAGTTGTATACATTACTAAATATGGTCACTTCTATCAGATTCTAGCCATGTTGAGTCAAAGCAAAAGACTGCAAATTTGGTATGTGCTGCTTATTCACTAAACACGCATCATCAAAGACTGTTTGACTTGGAATTAGAATAATATGTCCGAGTTTTGCGATATATCTACCAGCGCACTGTTGTGTTAGTGATCTAGCAATTGAAAAATCCCAACGAAGCATTATTTCTTAGTACAAAGAGGGAAAATTGTTCTCGCCATGATATAGCTGAGATTTCGTTAATCATCAATCATTCACTAGCTGAATTCGATTATTACAGCTACAGAAAGTTAAATATTCAGACAGGAAACACTCATGAGACATACTAGTCTATGAAAATACATTGTATATGTCTTATTACCCTATGATAGTCACTGTTTTGGTGTTTCACTTTCCAGTGATTCCTGTTTCCATTATTTAAATGGCTGGGGCTAGAGTAATTATTCTTAAATTACATCCTTAAGGAGTTTCTGGTTTTATTAAGATACAAAAAAAGTTCCCAGAATTGAAAAACAAAAATCACTACAATGTCTGAACATTTCCAAAATTCAACAGACAAATCGTAGAATGAGGCAAAATATGTATCCCTAACACACAACAACACGACCACTCACTTTTATTGCTGGGTACAGGCACTTCAATGAAAAGTGGCGGAATTTAACTTGTTTTATGGGTCCAAATTTAGTACTCGAAAAATGAGATATTACCACAGCTTCTTTTAGACGTTCACATAACCTGCTAAGATATCAAGAATGTTAGAACCAAATAATCGTAGATAATGCATACGTTTGGCGTCTATCCAATGTTCCTATTAAGCTTAATGACTAAAATAAGCAATCGTTCTGTCTTAAGAAGAAACAAGGAATGACAAGTAGGAACAATACACTTCAAGCTTTTAACAATGTCAGTTTGTCTTATATTTATTAAAAATAATATTAGCAATATTTGTATCGATCTACTGGAACTTTCTCCGTCGTTTTAGACAATAATATTAATATTTGTCTATACAGGAATGTCAGAACTCGATCGATTAGGGAGAAAATGTTTGAAGTTTCATTTATTTTCCTATCTATACACTGGTTGATAATAATAACTTACTTCTCAACTCAATTGATACTTGCAGTTACATCAACAATCCAGTATAGCGTCGCTTAAATGGCAAGAAGAAAACATTTGACGTACGATGGATGGCTCTATCAGAACTCGTTAAACTGACGTGTATGATTGCGTTCTGGTTTCTCTTAACAAATGACATAACATTTTCACTGACGCCAATTACTTATCCGTCCGTGGACGATTTCTACGTACTCGATTAGAATTAGTGTTACATTCAATTACAGTATATTGGCAGCTCTACTTTATTTTGATTACTTTGTTCAAATCATATAATCAGATTAATAAATATGAAAGAGGGGTCATTTAGCTATGTCTATATATGTTTGGATTTCCCCGTGTATTAGGGGTTAAGGAAATAAAGTTTAATTGTACATGTCTGAAGTAATTATTTTCTGAAATAATATGTTGAATATAATAAATCTTATGGAATGTTATCATATTTTATAAGTTCAATTCGTATGCAAAGAAAACCTTAATTTTTTTTTTCAAAAATGAAATATGTGTGCTTTTGTTTTCTATTGTACTATTTCCCTTAATTGTGTTGAATTTTGTCAATATTCCGCTTGAATGATGTACGTGATTGTAAACTAATTTAAAATATATTTCCCTTTTCTAGTCATTTCTAGACAAAAAGCAAAAGGTTTATTATTTTTTATTTTATTTGATTGCTGACACCTTTGCATGACAGGTTTGTAAATTGACTGAATATATAATTTCGACATAACAGACTTTGAATGGATTTGTATATTAGGGACTGAAAAGTTACTTCGAGAAACCGGAAATGTCGACACATCGAAATTTGAGATAAGAGAAGTAAATTAAGTTGAAAACTGTTTAAAACGGGACATCAGAAAATTTCGCTTTATCCGACATTGCGAGTAAGCCGATTTTAATATAACGAGATTCAAATGTAGACTTATCCATGAATACTTTAATTCTAGTCATTGGTTTTAATTGTGCATCATTAAGTAATCTTCTATTAAAGCGCTATGTAATCGTTTAAAATCGGTGTGTGGTTGTAATAAAAACGCAGATATACCATCTGGTACCCATGTATTGTTTCTGGGATAACCTTCTTCATGTACGTTCATAGTCAATAGATTGGAAAACAAAAATAACCTGACCTGAGAACGTTATTTTTAATATTCTGTTACGTGCGTTCAGATGACGACAACTGGTATTGGCAATATCATATTGGTTCAAAGTTGACTATTTGTTACTGATTATGTTTTACGATGCCCTTGTGTACTATCTAAAATGATGCTTGAGGCCATCTGCTCTTTTTTACAGAACAATATATAAAACAATGACAACTTTTGTATCAAGATTATTAACTAAATTATACATAAAGTCTAAGATTCGAGCGTTCTTTATGAAATAGCTGTTCACCCAGATGTATGCGATGGTATGCATTTTACATACATTTGAAAAACACTTGCATGACAGCATTATTTTACTAAGAATGGCTAGGTGTGGCCTCATAAAACAAGTTTAACCCCGTCACTTTTTATTGAGGTGTCTGTACTAAGCCAGGAAAGTAAAAGGTCATGTATGAGTGTTCGTAGTAACGACTATGCCTCTGTTTCTATGATTTTTCTATTAGATTTTGGAATTAGTGCGACACTGTCATACTTTTTGTTTGTTTTTTTCGTTTTTTTCCATTATTTAGGAACTGTAAATTTCAATGATAAATACGGGTTGTTGTTGTGGTCGTCATGGTATGGTAGCTGAATTTACTGTGCAATTAGTGCTTATGTCCGCTAAAGTTTTGAGTTCGAACCTACTCATGGCGAGGTATATATACCCAAAGAAACATTATGTGCTAAAGTTTGTCAGTGACTTGCGGCAAGACGGTGGTTTTCACATGTACACCGGTTTCCGCCAACAATAAAACTGACCGCCATGATATAACTGCAATATTGGTGAAAGTGGCGTTAAACACCATAACCCTAACACCTCAATAATAAATATATTCAATAACCAAATCAGGGCCAAAACACTGACTATTAGGCGGATTTATTAGGCCTTGGGGTCTAATAGTTCATCAACAGAGGTATCCACCCATTGATGATAATATGAATTAGTAAGAAAGTATATGGATGTAGATGAAAACTAATTCGAACATGACCTCACTCTTTCCCTTTGTTAAAAAAACCAGAATTATTTCTTCGTATTATCTCATTAGAACATGCGCCGATGAATGTGACTGACGTTTCCATTGGCAGCATAAATTGTGACCCGAATAATGCCGATAGAGGGCGCAGTATTATTCGAG
>MJUT01004938.1:249453-267454 GCA_002080005.1 Gigantidas platifrons
CCAATCCATGTTAAAACTCCCAACACATTCTGGCTTCCATGATTTATTTCTTAATTATTATCCAACTTTACTGTACCTTAGGGTACACATTAAACGGTAGAAACATCGTTTTTATAGCTATTTCGACGAGCCACACACACACTTTTAACAAATGTCCATATGCACTTGTGTAGCTACCTTAAGAAAAATGGAATACTCACTTTTCATACCGTAATTTTTGATTAACAATCGTTTTTAATTAGTCCTAATATTTGTCAATATTGAGAGAAACCATGTTAAGACAACATGTTTAGAAAATAAGCAGAGTTCGACTGGTTCATTAACTTCTTAATGACAATTTGAAATAATGATTAAGTTATTTAACTACCGCTTGTGCTTCACCAGAAAGTAATCAGATATTTAATTACTGATATTAGCAAATGAATTGATCATCAGTTTAACAACGATGTTAAAAGCACAGAGTGTGCTTAAACCTTGCATCTTATATTGCAAGACTTTACATAAAACGATATGATTTGATTGATTTGATTTTTGGTGTTTAACGCCACTTTCAACAATATTTCAGCTATTACATGGCGACCAGTTTTAGTGGTGGAGGAAGCAGAGAACCAACGACCATGGGCAAGCAACTGGTAAACTTTATCACTTGTGACTGCGTGTCGAGTGCATCCTTTTTTTATCATTTACAAAGCCGGGAGCGAACCCACGCCGTATTGGTGATAGGCTTGTATGAGTTGTTAGATCCAGCTACCTAACTCATTGAGCCACCCGGGCCCCCATAAAACGATATGTAACGACATTGATGTTGCATAATCTACTGTCTCTAAATTGTAGTTGGGTTTATGAGTGACTTTTTTATGAATCACACACAAATCTTGACATTTTTCACTTTGTATTTAATTTGTTAGAAATATTGAATTGATATTTCTGAAATTATTTTAAACACCATTTTAGTAATTATTTATTAATGAAATTTATTGATTTACATTGTAGCTTTGGAGTTACTTATGAAAAAGGAAATTATTTGATTGTTTGTATTTTGTCTACCTGCAACTAGACCAAAGCGCACGTACATTATTTACGGAAGCAACTTAATTGGAACAATTGAACGATTTAACCATACGTGCTATAAACGTGATTATGATTTCTTAAAACGGGAAATTGCCAGCTTTCATAATATAGAAACATAAAAAAACCGCTAACTTTTTTTGATAGCCATGTAATACAATTAAAATATCATCTTATTAAGAAAACATCAATACATATAAGATCAAATTGAGAATACAGTATAAGACAAACGACAGTAGGCTTGTGGAAGAAAATTATGTTCTTGCTTTTTGAAAACAAATATTGTGCATTTAGTTCATTTCTGATATAAAAAAAAAGGTGTCTTCAGAAAGGAAGGTGCATTCGTTGTGCTAGACGTTAGTGCCTGCATTGTTTGGCAAATGTCTCTTCATGTTAATTAGCACCAAATAAGCAATATCGTATTATGAGTGGTCGGTGATTTCCCGATGCAAAATTTTGTTTTCATACCAATTACATGTATCTACCCTTTTGCATGTAGATATTATAAACATTGGTTAATATATACAACTCACTGGTATCTTTGAACATACTACTGCATATGCTGATTTTAAAGTTTGTAAACCTCTCCTCATCCCTAACATGACAGAAATTCTGCTCTCTCACTTAACATTAAGAAACAAACAATTAACGATCTAGAGCTCGTACCTCAGTTTATGGCCACAGTTTCAATAGCTTTAATGAAAATACATGGCCATATTACTTATATGTTATACTTATATTTATTTTTCTGAGCGATATATGTGTTTTGAAGGGAAAACGACCGCAATTTCGATGTTCTTTTTAATTTGTTAAAATGATCACGAATGCCATAAGATATCTGAAATATGAATGTATTTCGTTTGGTTGTAATTAAGATAATTTTGAATCGTATCCACACCTTGCGATCTTCGTCATGAACGCAATGTTTACGATTTGATATTCAATGTACTAAACCAGAAAAGTGCACAGTCGTTTACATTTGAGTTAGGAATATCTAATTTGCCTCTTTTTGCGACTTTTCTATTGGTCTTAGAATTGTTCCGACAGTTGTGTGATATTTTATTTTTCATTTTATTAACAACATAAACAGCCACAATATTATTGTAGGTCCCTCTTATATTCATGGTATGTCAATTCCGGAAAACATTTTTTATTAACAGTTTTAAATTTTCCATCCTCATTTAGCATATTGTAGAACAACACAACAATGAAAATACAAAAACAAATAACGAAAGATATATTGTAGTCTAGTACATCCTTGCTAAGGTACATTCTGTGTCACCCTCAAGTGATTTTATCGCTAGCTAATACATCCAATTATACGTACTTACCATTATCTTGTCTGGTATTAGCAGTTGTTGATAACACTATATAAAAGGCATCACACTGACCACTACAGAAATATCGATAATTGATTGTCATCGACAATGAAATAAAGACACTTTTCTGCTTCAATTGACTCATCCTGTCCCACGGTGTAATATGTATATTTTTCCTTAATGAATGCAATTAAGGACGTCTATTTGAAATGTGTTTGGGAATAAAAAGAGCAATCTCAAGGCATACTTATTGTGACCAAGAAAACGACCTTTCTTAATAGGGAAATGTTGGTAGTACTTGTATGGACGGATAACTTTGTATATTTGAGTGTGACAAGAATTATAATGATGTTAGTAAAACACAAAGCAATTAAGCCTTTGCTATAATATTCAGAAAGTATTATACAGTTAAACTTTCGCCTGTGAATGCTGTGGTTGTAACAACTTGGTTATCTGTCCATAATTGTCCTACGTATCATTGGAAAATCTAAAATAATTTATTTTACGGTTTAGTATGCAATATTTTAATAAAGCTTATAATAGGATTTAAAATGGTTAACAATTCTAGGCAATAAAACGGGCTGATACATGTAATATGACATGATATATTGTTGTTGGAGATCCTATTGTCAGAAGGGGGGGGGGGTTGTGATATCCCATTATCGGTTCAACCTCGTCACATTCTATTCCGGACTGGAATAGAGCTCATATATGTTAATGGCAATGCATGTAGACAATGTTTAGATAGGTAAATGTAAAACATCAGTCTTGTTATAGGTTTAATCCCTCCACAATGTTTAGATAGGTAAATGTAAAACATCAGTCTTGTTATAGGTTTAACTCCGCCACATTGTAGTGCCTTTATACCAAAACCTGAATTTACAACACCATATGTCGTGGTCTTGATTGCGTCCAATAAAACATAAGAGGTTGTGGTTGGTTTTGTTGATTTTGGTGGAATTGTTTACCTTCACTTTCATAGGAACATTTCAAATCAAAAAACAGTCCCACTGTAACATGTATGGGGAATATAATATTGTAGTCGACACATTCCATGATAGTCCAGATATTGAATACAACATTACAATACACAATGTACATGACAATGCATGATGACGTTGATACAAAAAATCATTATATAATTTTGCACTGTGGCTTACTTAGAGTAGCAAAACAGTAAATAATCATTATCAGATTTCTTATTGTTCTATTGTTAATGTTATGATTGGAATATTGAAGGACATAAGTTTACCCATGGTAAAAGTAAATACAAAATTGATTAGTTCCTGCCGCCGACAACAAGCTTTTGTCGTAGGGTTAATTAAGGTCATGTTGGTTAATAAATTCAATTCCTACCATAATATAAGGATCTGACAAAGAAATTTGTCTTGGCGTCGTCTGAAATAACTATTAACTGAAGTCACTAATAATAATTGCACAGTCAATAAGAACTGTCCATCTATATACTTAAGAAATAAATCATGGAAGCCAGAATGTGTTGGGAGTTTTAACATGGATTGGTGGATATTAGTATTTTATCCCGAGCCAGAAGCGAGGGATAAAATTTACTAATATCCGCCAATCCATGTTAAAACTCAAAACACACTCTGTCTTCCATGATTTATTTCGATTCTGATATGTCTAAGAGTACAAATACGGTAGTATACTTTGATTGGAATACGGTAATTTATATTTATTCTTGCGGAAAATGTCGCACACAATTTATGTAACTCGAATAATACTGCGCCCTCTATCGGCATTATTCGGGTTACAATTTATGCTGCCAATGGAAAAGTCAGTCACATTCACCGGCGCATGTGCTAATGATATTATACCGAATGGATAACTCGCTCGTTTGTTAACAAAGCCAAAGAAGGAGGTCATGTTAGAATAGTATATATATATATTTGATACAGAAAGGCGAAATGGTAACCTTTTTCTCCGCTTTTTGTGTTAGGAGCTTGTAAGAAAAGTTTAACGTGGTAATTAGCAGCGAAGGATAAACAATATATTTGCCACCAGGAAAAGTACAAAAAGAAAAACAATTGCTCGGACAGAATCGTGTATGTTTAGATCATAAGTAAAGTAAATATGTTTTAAGGTGAAGGGAGTACTTTTCCTTATCATCTCTTTATTAAAAAAAACCTCAATATACAGTAAACCTGTCCAGGTGGTCACCTCTATTAAGCAGTCACCTGTATTATAAGGTAACATTTTGTTGTATTTTCATAGAAAATTTCATATGAATTGCACCTCTTTTAAGAGGTCACTTGTGTTATAAGAACACTATCTTTGTCCCAAAGGTGACATCTTAATACAAGGTTGACTGTATGCTGTATCTATGTACTTATGGTAAGTAGCAAAATGCAGAATACTGTTTCTAAGACCTTATGGATTACTCTCACATACAGATCATTATTTTTCAGCCAAGGTATAAAATTCAAATCTGACACATCTAAGCTTATCAAGTTATTAATATAAGTTATTTACGTTCCTATCCGTAGATATGGAGATTTTAACACCCTGAGGTAGCCAAGTACATCATGAGGCGCAACCGAGAGGGTGTACAGACTACTAAAATCTCCATATCTACGAATAGGAACGTAAATAACGAATTTATCCCCGATTATAGTTAAAAAAAAAGAAGACATGTTGGACCCCGGCGGGCCACGTAAAAGTGAAGCTTTCTTTGTTTTTGGAAAGAATAAGTAAATAATATGAAAGTTTCGAGTATTTTTACCCGGTACAAGAGGGTAAGAACCCTACAGTTGATCAAATTAATTATATTCAATAAATAGCCAAAATTACATAACTTAGATTTTGGAGCGTAACGTCGTGAGATTTGATGTTATATTATCCCCGTTTGAAAATTATAGCAACATTTCTTTGGTTAAATGGCTAGTTACACCCGGTAATATGGCCTAGCAACACCCGGGAATATGTTTTTTTTTATTCCCGGGGTTTTAACCAATCAAAAGTTGTTATAATTTTCCAGTCGGGGATAATAAATCTTATTCATTTATCATGCATGTTTTCTGGACTCTCAAGAAGACTATTGATTGCTTACGATATCTATGAATTATTGTTAGACGCATATACAGCTAATGTTTTGTTGTCCTATGATTAATGGTCTGTAGCCAACATATTCTACATTCTTAGCTAGTAGTCATGTAGCCATGTGCATTCATATTGGACGGCTATTGTAGGTTGAATGTTTCTGCTGCGGTGTATTTTTATGATATTGGGTTCTTCATTACGGAAGCGAATACGAATACGAAGATTGTCATTATATTATTTGTTAATCTCTCTCTCTCTCATTAATTCCTCATTCAAACAACCATTGCTTAGCATGACCATGTAATATACAGCATCATTATATTCCATTGTTTATCGCTCATTCATGTGTCGATGTAAGTAATGACCATAGTGGGAAGAAAAACCCGCTTCTATAATTAGGTACAAATTAGCAATCTGATATATAGTTTGTAGATGTGAACAATAATTGAAGTCAGCAATCTTTGATAGAGTTATGATACGATGATAGAGTGATGTGTGAGTTTTAACACATTTAACACAGTCTTAAAACATACTTCTAATATAGGGTGGTGGTCAGTTATGTGCGAAAACCTTGCTATGGGCACGAACATCGAACTCGCAACTTAAGTGATCGCTATCACTGATTATATTATACTAGCTATATATAGGTAGATATAAATCTAAATACGATCGTGGCAGTACTACAATAAGAGATGACATTGCATTTAATCGGATGAACAGTCAGAAATGAGGACAGATATGGCAGTTACTGTAAAATTTCTTTTGTTGATGTTTTTGTCTATCCTGTTACGACCAATTGGTTTATTAGCACACACATACATTATATTATTTGACTTTATAATATTTTTGCTCGGAGTGTTCCTGATAAAGACTAATACAGAAATGCGTGGTGAGTACTAAAATTGATATGACGTTTTTATCGGTTTTTTAATATACCAAAGGGAACATGAAATCTTATCACTAAATAACTCTATTCTTACTAGAATTTACAATAACTCGTAATCTGATTGGATATCGTCACTTATTCTACGTCATTCTAAATAAATTTATAAATCCATATTTCCGTTTACTGTACTACATTTTTTGTAGCGTTACGGCGTAGGAATATGAAAAAATAATCCACCAAGAATTATAGTATTTAACGTCGAAAACAACACGATGTCCAAGAATAAGAATTATAAGGATTAAACACTATGTTTTTAGGAAATTATGTATGTATAAACTCCGGCAGCTCACTCACAAACTTTACATAAAGTCCCTCGGACTTTATTCAGTTTGTGAGTGAGTTGCCGGAGTTTTAACATAGATAATTTCCTAAAAAACAGTGTTTAATCCTATAATATATAAATATATATAAGGTATCATGGTTTGTCTTCTTTCAGTTTATTTTCTATAGGGCGTTATGTGTTTTATTTTACACAGCTTACCAGATTATAAAAGAAAAAAAATAACATTACTAGCTATAGGTTGTATTTCGAATACAATGAAAATTAAAAAGTAGCAAATACACACAACATATATCTTTCTTGAAGTATAAATCTAAATTAGTAGTTACAGGTTTCAGATCTTGAACATAGAAATTTAGTAGAATACAGTCTCAAAATTATTAACATTTCAGAATATTTTGCATATCTAATATGTATTTAATAGTCCTGCAAAGGTGTCTATTAGTCAGATATATATTTATTTCCTAACAGATGTATTCGGTCATTTGAACATTTGATCTTAACACACGACACAACAAAAGTAAGAATACAAAGCCGTATTTTCTTTCAGTTTTGACTGTAGAAAACTTATCTATTTAACAAACAAAACAACCTTGAATATATTATTTTTATGTTGATACCTATTAAGTTTTCTAAGCCAGTTGTCCAGTCGTTCACATTACTTAACTGTTTATGTATCGGTGCAAGCTCCTTCTCTTACCGATTACACCACTTCACTTCCCATTCAAAAACAGGCGTCAAAATATACTGAATGAGAGCCTTTAGCCAGAAACGTTATAACTATCGACAAATTGCCAATTTATTAACGTTTTACTCTCCAAAAATAATTACCCCCGCTGTGCGAAACTTGACTGCGATTGTAATGGCACTCGTGACGTCAATACAGTTTTATCGAAATCATTGCAGTAGTTTGATATGCTTGTAATTGACTAAAACCCCAGGCATAGGTAGTTTTAGCTGACTTGGGACATTTAATATAGCTGTATCCAATATATTGACCTGATGAAGTTTATTTATATATACATATATATATATTATATATATTTTTATTATTTTATGGAGTAGGAACTGCTTGCCATTCCGAAACACCTGAATTCACACCAGATGTTAGTGGGGTTCATATTGCTCTATCTGTGTTTCCTGTGTTTTGTAGATCATTGCTTGTGCATTTTTCCTTTTTCTTGTGGCCACTGTATTGTCTGTCCTTTTTCTTGTGGCCACTGTATTGTCTGTCCTTTTTCTTGTGGCCACTGTATTGTCTGTCCTTCGATTTCCGGTTTCTGATTACCTCTTTTGTATCTTATTCCAGAAAAAACACATCGTTCGTACTAAATCTAACGTATATATCTCTCATAAGTGAGTGAGTAATTGTTGCTTAACGCCAAATTCAGCAATCTTTCAGCTATATCATGGCGAGAACAAGTTAATTTTCAGTGAGATGATAATGAGGTCCGCTTTGTTCTAGACCAACACGCTGAGTTGGATTTTAATAGTGCTAGGTCAATAAAACAACAGTCCGCGGGTAGACATGTCGCTCCACTCGAACGGACACATTATTCTGATTCCAAGCCAACCAGTCTTTGCTCTTTCTCCTAGATGCTGCATGCATAACGGAGAAGCAACAAATACCAATTTTATAATCTTTGCTTTGACCAGAACGAGGCTCGAACCCACGATCGACCGCACTCGAGGCGAGCACGCTAACCATTGTGCAATCGATGCAGTTTATATCTCTCATGCATATATAACCTGACCCGCTTTCAGCTATCCTGTTAGGTTCCCTGATTTCATTGCCCCCAAACAGTTTTAAAATTATTTAGCCTTAAAATCTTTACACAGTGAGCTTACATGGAGAAGCTTATTTCAGAAACGTGTCGTGTGCACTAAATTGGATATCAGCTGGATTTTTTTTTATTACTTCATTTTATTATCAGGAAATGTTTTAACAAACATTCTCAATTTTGTCGCTATATAAAGAGAATAGTTTTTATTTCAAATACATAAAAGTATAATACCACAACACTCTATGTTTATTTTTACAAGTTTGCGTTGTTTAACGATTTCAGGGGAAGTCAGATGTAAGCAAAGCAACAACCGTTTCTAGAGATACATAAATGACTTGAACCGCAATTTCGTAAATGTCTTTGACGATAAAGATATTCTATGTGCGTATCATGTTGTCCATTAATATCCTTACATAACAAAGTTAACTAAGTTTCGATGTTAATATGATTGGTGTGAATCCTTTGGGATTTATGTCTCGACACATCTCGTCGATGAAATATTCATGATATCAGCTGAAGATATTTCCTTGTCCCATGATATCATCTTGAAGATCATGAATACATGTTGTTAGTAATTTGTTAATCCATGGGAATTAATGTTAAACACTCAAGTGCAAATGTGTGAAAGCACAAACAAAGGTTCAACCTTACTTTGTCTAAAAATATACTTTTTAAATGCCGTTCCTGCATGTATTTCTAGAATAAGGTGGATTTCTTTAACGCAGATTAAAGCATGTCTAGATCTACACCAATAAAAAAAAAGTCGAATTTAGAATTGATATGAAATAATAATACATTAATGCAATAAAATTACAATGACAATAGACATTTAAAAAATCAACATTGTTTTCTTACGTGTGACATAAAAATGAGTCAATGTAATTCAAGTAATCTTAGGAAGTATAAATTATACCGTATATATCTACAAATGTACTAAGGTTAATATATAGCAACACCATATAATCGTTTCTTAAAAGACGCACGACATCAATGGCGTGACAAAGAACAAAATGTATTATTATTTTCCAGACAAGTAACCGTTATGACATTAAAAATTAAAACTATTTTCGTTCATACGAATTGTTTCTTTCTCAAATGTGTGATTTAGTCATGCTAGCCGTCTCATTTCAACACCAAAGTTGAATCGAATAACAATTGGCTCTCCTTGTAAATATTAACATTCCGTGCGCAATAGATTGCTAAACTAAACATTATTTCCCAACGTTATTATGGACAATGTCTCCCACGAGTATATGTAACATGACAAATGAGATTTGTCTGTTAACTATGCATTGTTTACAACGTCATTATCTGCTAATATGTATTTTAAAGATTGTCTTCTCCTATTATTGTCAATGTTTAGAATGGCCATTTTGCGTGCATCATGAAATAAAACAAGTTGCGTATTCCAGAAATTAACAATTTAAGAAAATTGATTAGATATATGATATCTATTACGTTAAATTGGTACATATCCAGTACAACATTGTAATTGTGAACTATATATGGGATAGTGTAACTGTAGATATGAAATTAATTTGTAATTTGTAGATACAGACGTTGAACTCGTACACATCTATCGAACTATGATCTGACAACAGAACGGATGTATCAATAGTTATATTAACTATTCGATTGTAAACATAACATGCTACTGATCTCGATTGTAATAATACGTCATTTGTGTTTTGCTTATAAATTGTGTCGATAGAGTGAGTTAATCGATTACATTAAAACTAGTTAATTCTATGACTTATGTATACTAGTTACCCAGCTGATATCAACAATACTGGTTTTAACCTGTCCCGTTTATAAACCCTCCATATTTGCGTGCCTGTTCCAACCGAGGGCCTAGATTTCCTATGCAGCAAGTCGGGTTTTGTTGCTTTAGTTTCTTTTGTGTTTTGTCTTTTTTGTTCGATGGTTTGAGATGAGAGCTGGTTGTTCGTTTTGTTTATAATGGTGAAATTGTTGGCCATCTTTGTTGAAGCTTTCTGTCCCTGTGTTAACTATATTATAACCTGTTAACTGGTCAATGTTATTAACGAAACACTCAGGATTCGATACATACAGCAAGAAAAGGAATAAAAGTCTACTTTATTTAACGTTTAACACAAACAAGCATTTTACAAAAATAAACGTTAAACTAAAACAGTTGATTGGTGTAAAATACATCTACAATGCACGTCGAAAGGGAAACAAATCTAATTTATTATTAGCAATATGTCTATGTATATGTCCAGCATATGACAAATAGTGTATTGTTTAGCAGGGCTATCATCTGAGAAAGAAAGGTTTGAAGATACCAAAGAAGGGTCCAAGGGGCTAATTAGCCCATATAACAGACCTCGGAACCAGGTAAACCAAGTAAATGGCGTTAACAAAAGACGTAGATCACAGAAAGACGTGTTACTCTAGCTTGTTAAAAACGTGGTATGAAGCTTAAGTCATTTCGGAAGGGATAAAAACGTAGATATCAAATTTAGTGCGCACGACGCGTTGTTTTAATAAACTTCATCAGGTACGCTCAAAGTCGACAGGTTGGTAATCCAAATATTTTTTTTTTTTAAGTTTTCGGAGCAAGTCAACCAATGGAAAACCCACATATATATTGCTGCATATATTGTTGAAATTTATTAAACAAAAATATCTGTTTGGAATGTTTTTTGAATAGTAAGTTAATCCCAAAATATATCATAGGTGTTTTACTCGCATTAGTTTTGTGTTATAGTATTTGTCAGACATTCCATTCTTCTGTCTTCGATTTTACTTCAGACATTAATTAATATAAGTGTCACCATGATAAGACAAAGACAATACTAAATCATACCTCAGAATTAAAACTTAAAACATTCTAGACATTTATTTGTCAGATGTGGTAGACGCATATAAAATTGTTAACACGACAATAATGACCTAGTTTTGTTTTGGTCTTGAATAAATGAACGTTCGAGAAAGTCGAATGGTGCAATCAAGAATAGACATTCCAGGGACACAAAACTATTACAAGCAAAACATAACACAGAAAATTACAATTGTTGAGCAATACGGACCCACCACAACAACTGAGAAGGTGAATCCTACTACTCGTGAAGAGTAAGCAGTTCATGTTTCTTATAAGACACCCCACGTGTTACATGTACTCATACTAAAGTCTGGTATATGTTTTATAAGACACCCCACGTGTTACATGTACTCATACTAAAGTCTGGTATACGTTTTATAAGACACCCCACGTGTTACATGTACTGATACTAAAGTCTGGTATACGTTTTATTTGTGATAGAGAAAGGAATCAACGTAAAATGGACAAAATGCATTGTCAATTAAGAAATGGATATATAACTCGTTTGTGATTACAACCGTAGCCTTGGTCGAATAGTTTTTGTGCCAGCAGCTGAGCTCTGTCCATAAAATATCACCATACTGGGTACAAACCGTAAGATAATGTATGACTTGTGAAATGTAAACTCAGTACGCTGGTGTTGTTGGAATATTAACACTAATGAATGGGAAGTTGACTATTAGAGAAATCAAGTCATCACGTTTGTCGTTCTGATTTTTATCTTTCTCCATTGCAGTTTCATGGATAATATTCAAGAGGGGATTAGGATTATGGTATTTAACGCCACTTTCAACACTATTTCAGCTAGATCGTTGCGGTTAGTTTTTTACTGCAGGGAACAGGAATACTCGGAGAAAACCATCAACCTGCCGCAAATCACTGACAAACTTTATCACATAATGTTGTATCAAGTGCAACCGTCATGAGCGGGATTCGAAATCACAACGTGAGGGGTGGTAGGCACTGGTTGCATAGTTAGTTGTAAATCCAACTTCCATACGATCACGACCACAACGGTTAGTATCGGTTTACGTTCGTAATCTTTCCAAAAGCCACATTGAAATGCAATAATGTTTAAGCAATATATACGTTTACCTTCGTAATCTTGCTTAAACATTATTTCATTTCAGTGTGGCGCTTGAAAAGAAATTTTTCTTCGTGATCGTTAACAATTCCACCAAGATCAACAAAGCGAAAACAAACGCCTCTAACCTCAAAGAAATGAACATAAAAAGATCAGGACATATGGTGTTGGAAATCCAGTTCCTGGCTTGGGACAGCAATACAAATTTGGCAATAAACAACAATTACAAAAGTGCTTGACTGAAATTGGTTAAAGCCACTTATTACACAGGTGGTTGTAAATTCAACTACATGCACCATACGATCACGACCATTTTAGTGGTATTTGATTTGCTACTACTTCATATTTGGATCTGTTTCTTGACAGTAATAGGATTGGACAGCTGTATACCAGTAAAAAACGATACACGTGATGATTTCAGTTCCACCATCGTGAATTGTTCATTCTAAAGTAAAGATATGTTTCAACATACAACGATTATATGTAGCGAAAACGGATATATTAGTCTAGAGTTTAACTATAATCAATGATTTTCTAGACAGGAGAATATATTTGTCGAGCAAACTACTGAAGCAAGGCTGAAAATTATATAACTGATATATTCTCTCAAAATGTTGTTTGACCTTGACGATTTAATTGATGTCGGTGCCATCATGACTGTGTTCGTATAGTAGTTGGATTTACAACTACCTATGCAATCAGTACCTACCACCACTGATGTGAGTTCGAATCTCGATTAGGGCGAGGTGTAAAACATTATGTGATAAAGTTTTTCTGTGACTTGCGACAGGTCGGTGGTCTTCCGATTTTGAAGTGTATTTGTAAAATGTGTGCTCGGCTGTACCGTGACCATAAAACCAGATACTAGTATGCAGCTTTGCGAAGCAAGTGTATATAATTGTGCTAACCGTGTGCTACCATAGGCCCATCATCTGGTTCATTGCAGAAATGGGAACCAATTACTTGTATAAAGTTTCAACAACTGTCAACAAAATTGACTGTTGCTGTCGTTCACATTTTATACATAAAAATTAGACAATTTGAAAGGACAAAAGTTAGATGACCATCACAAAATCATGATATCATTTTACATGAGACAATGGTTAAACAATAATTATAACCACCTGAATATAGTCTCCAGTGATATAGTTTGTTGTCAGTGAGTTACAAAAGACCGGATGTTTTCTTTATATAATCCCCCCAACCATCGAACTGATAACCATTGTTCTGTATGACCTATTGCAAGCTGTACATATGTTCGTGCAAGAAGTATGACATTTTCCATACATAAGGTATTCATTTGCGTTCCGTCCTAAGGGAGAAACGTGTATTTCATTCGTCCCACATAACTGGTGCATGTCCGTTTTTGACGAGTACGTTGTACCCCGCAACGGGGACACTAAGTAATATTTCTTTACCCTATAATTATGTTTCTGTGGTTACCAATGCTATGTTTAAACATCTTCAATTCATATCGCAGAAATCGGTATGAAAGTTAAATATCGTAAGAGAGTCTACAATGTTCAATTATAGTAGAACTCCCTTCAAACATTATCTAAGAAATATGACTTGATTATCAATAGAAATTTTCAAAAGAAAAGGAATTATACGATTTGAGTTTTTCATATTACTAATTTACTGTATTCAAACTCTATAAACGGTACGACTTGATATATCTTCTGTGTAGATGTATGATCTATGCGTTCTGTGATGCACTTTTGCACCGGTCAGTGATGTTATATGTGTTTCATTTATGTAGCACTGGTATAATGTATAACAATGTTTTCTAGTTATGAATACCAAGATGAAATCCTAATCTTTCTTAATGTTTTGTTGATATTTTTTTTCCCAATCTTTCGTCTTTTTTCATTTGGTCATTGTATTGTGCATCCTTCGATTTACGGCTTATAATTACCAATTTGGCATCTTAAGATGTTTCTTTTACATTGGTTTCATTATTTAGAAGTCTTCACATGTGAATGTCAGTATTGTAAATTGTAGGGTTTATTTGTGATTATGATTTTGGTGTTTATCGCCACTTTCAACAATATTTCGGTTATATCGTGGCGGGAAGTTTTATTGCTGTAGCTTAGGAAACCGGAGTATACGGAGAAAACCTCAGACCTGCCGCATGTCAGTCACAAACTTTATCACATAATGGTGTATCGAGTGCACCTTGCAACTCACAACGCTAGTGGTGATAGGCACCGACTGCATGGGTAGTTATAAGTCCAACTACAATACGGTCACGACCACAACGGCCCGGTAAATAATAAAGAGGTGTTTCATATCATGTTGTAAGAACTTGTGTTCAATTCCTTTTCATCATTATTAAATAATAAAATAGGTTCAATCAGAACATCTGATAATGATCCCTATATAATCACTTTATGCAGCAACTATGTCGTTTTTCTGCTCTTTTTAAAATAATAAAAAAAAGCAGTAGAATAAACAATGTATGACAAAATGATGTCTATATCTATTGCCTATGAATCATTTTGTTATTATCTATTGCTCTCTGTGCCTGATACTAGACATTAATGGGAGCCTTTTAATGCTGTATACACCTACTATCATCTCCAGGGAAGAACTTCCAGACCATCACAATTTGTTATCGGATATTGTGTCATTAAGGTGGATGACGGAGGAAGTGATCTGACGTCATGGGAAAACATAACTAAAATAAAGTGTATGCACAATTAATGTGCAAGTCCATCTACTTAACACATTTTCATTCAAATAACAATAAACGAATGGTGCAATTCAAATGTAAATTCTAAGAAGTTTTAAAGATTCCCATATTTAAAAACTTGTTGCGTTTCCAGTTTCTTTTGGAATTTCCACTATTCAAATAGTTGCAGATATGGTTATGTTTTTTTTTTTAGATGTAACATTTTGATTCTGTGTTCTATTACAGGTCTTATAAATAATTATTTTAAGACATATCACATATGGAAGCAAGACATCCTATCATTTCAGGAATATCTCATCTAATTTCCAGTTTTATGTTGTAAGGAAGTACCTGTTGTCATGTGCATGTATATGATATGATGAACCTGTTCAGATTTGTGTTATAATGTCTGTAGGGAGTTAACATCTAACTTTGTGTCAATGTGTTTATTTTGGTTTTTATAGCGTCCACCATAATTTTATTACCGTTCAGAAAATGTTTATATAGTCTCTTTAGGACGAAAGTCACATAATAATGAACCGTAAGATGCTTAATCACCCAATATCATTCTCATTCTTGATGCGAACTTGTGATTTCAGAATTTTTGCTCTTTATTTGTTCTACTTTGGTTGGTTGTTCACCCCCGGTTTTTAGTTACTCGATCTTTAGTTTTATATGTATGTTTTGTAGGCCATTGTTTGTCCTTTTGCACTTTTTCTTTTGGCCATTGTGTTGTCTGTTCTTCTTTGATATACGGATTCTGATTACTCCTTTGGTATCTTCTGACTCTTCTTGTATATAGGTTTCGTTTTGAACTTTCAAATTCCTTTCTACTTCAATACTCTGCACTTGATAAACTTTGAACATCTATCCATTAAAAGTATATTTTTCCAAATTAAAATTTACCAGTATCTTCATAGTTACGCTTCATTTGTTTTGTTTTTTACCATATGATTACTAACCTTGTGATAAAAAATTTATGAATTGCCCGAAAAGTAAAAAAATGAAAGAAAATGAAATGAAAATACCACTATTGGAACAGTTCTTAAATCTAATGGAACAATTGGAGAAACAGAATCAATCTCAATACTAATAACACACATTTCTCCCATTATTATGGCATTTTAACCCCGCTGAACCAGTGGTGGAAAAATCTGTAATCCTCTAGAATATTAAAGTGTCTGGTGCCTTTCCCCACATTAATTTCAAATTTTGAAATAAAGTTTGTGTTAAATAATGGGAGAAACAAATTCTCCTTCAGTTGCCCATGGCCATGTGTGTGACGATATTTCTCCACTCTCGAGAGTTAAATTTGAAATTTTAACCACTTGCCTGACAGCTTGTGGTTAAAATTTTAAATTTAACTCTCTTGAGTGGAGAAATATTATAACCCACAGGCAACTGAAGTAAAAACAAAGTGAAGGGGTTAAACTAAATTTATGGGTCCAAAACACCCCCCTCTTTAGTGAAACAAGAATTCTGAGAGTATTGCACATAGCAATACATTGTCCTCTACCGGCCACAAAAATCAGAGAACCTAAAATATTAGAAGTATCACCTTGCAGTGACTAGATTTTAAATTACAAGTTCAAGGGCCAAAACTAATTCAAAAAGACAGAAATTTGAATTTTATTTCAACTTTTACAGGCAAAAATAATTAAAAAAGACAGAACTTTGAATTTTATCTGAACTTAACTAGATATAGCTATAAATCAGCTAATATTGACTCAATAATATCTCAAATCACTTCCAAAAACAGTCTTGATTAGTAATTGATATGGAATGACAGACAGATAGCAGTTGAGGAAACCAATTACAAAGCAAATAATATATTACATGTATTATATTTTTACATATTTTTGTGGCTGCCATCAGTGGTAGAGTTAAATGTAGGAGGTATACCTTACATCACTAGTCTAGAAACACTGAGAAGGTATCCACAATCAATGCTTGGAGCAATGTTCAGCAGGAGGCACAAAATTGAACAAAGCAAGCGTTGTAACTCATCTAGAAATAGCTATATACCAAATATCAAGTCAATATCTCGAAGGATGTACAACTTAAAATAGAGAACAAAAAATACAAGTTCAAGGGCCATAACTCAGCCAAAAATCATTCGACCAGAACGAAATTCGAAATTTATCTGTAACTCATCTAGATAGAGTTATATACCAAATATCAAATCAATATCTCATAGGAGTAAAAAAAAAGTCTGGACAACTAAACATTTGAACAAAAGATACAAGATCAAGGGCCATAACTCAGCCAAAAATCATTCGACCTGAACGAAATTCAAACTTAAACTGTAACTCATCTAGATATAGCCACATACCAAATATCAAGTCAATATCTCATAGGAGGTAAAAAAAAAGTACGGACAACTAAACATTTGAACAAAAGATACAAGTTCAAGGGCCATAACTCAGCCAAAAATTATTCGACCAGAACGAAATTCAAACTTAAACTGTAACTAATCTTAATATAGTCACATACCAAATATCAAGTCAATATCTCAAAGGACGTAAAAAAAAAAGTCCAAACAACTTAAAATTTGAACAAAAAATACAAGTTCAAGGGCCATAACTCAGCCAAAAATCATTCGACTGGAATGAAATTTGAACTTAAACTGTAACTCATCTAGATATAGCCACATACCAAATATCAAGTCAATATATCAAAGGACGTCAAATAAAATTCCGGACAACTTAAAATTTTAATGTGACGGACGCAACCTAAAACTATAGTCCCCTTCGGCTTTCGCCGGTAGGGGACTAATAAACTAGAGGCTCCCAGGAGCCTGTAATCGCTCACCTGGGTTCATTGTGGCAGCCATGTTGGATGGCCGTTCAGAACAAAAAGTAACAACACTTGATTAGGACCTTGTAAGGAACATTTCTGTCAAGTATGGTTCCAATAATTCCTTCAGTAGTTCTTGAGATTTTTTTTT
>MJUT01004938.1:267916-287252 GCA_002080005.1 Gigantidas platifrons
CAGTGGTTCTTGAGAAGAAGTTTGTTTTACATATTTCCCATAGGGTCGCTATGTTAAATTATGTCCCCCGCTGGCGGCCATCTTGGATTTTCAATCGGTCCAAAAAGTAACAACACTTAGTTAGCAGCTTGCTATGATCATTCATGACAATTTTCAATTCCATCCTCCATGTAGTATCGGAGAAGAAGATCTTCGAAATTTCAGCCAATCAGAGGCTATTATGGCCCCAGGCAGCCATAATAGATAACCGATCGGAACAAAAAGTAACAACAATTCATCAGAACCTTGTCAGGAATATTTCTGCCAAGTATGGTTCCAATCCATCCAGTGGTTCTTGAGAAGAAGTTTGTTTTACATATTTCCCATAGGGTCGCTATGTTAAATTATGTCCCCGCTGGCGGCCATCTTGGATTTTCAATCGGTCCAAAAAGTAACAACACTTGGTTAGCAGCTTGCAATGATCATTCATGACAATTTTCAATTCCATTCTCCATGTAGTATCGGAGAAGAAGATCATTAAAAATTTCAGCCAATCAGAGGCTTTTATGACCCCTGGCAGCCATGCTGGATAACCGATCGTAACGAAAGTAACAATACTTGGTTAGACCATGCAAATGAACATTCCTGCCACGCTTGGTCCCATTTTCTTCAGTGGTTCTCTAGAAGAAGATTGAAATGTTTACGGACGGACGGACGACAAGTGATGGCAATAGCTCACAGCTAAAAAACGAAATACTTTCAACATATTAAATACACCAATGCTTATTCTGTTCACAAACATGGATTATTAGACAGTGGTGGTAGAATTTTTTTCTCTCCCACATAATGTTCTTCTTTCATAAATCTCTATGTAACTACTATTATATAACATAGTAGAAAAATATTGTCTGATGAGTAATGATATAGTCTGAATATTCTATAAAGATGCAATTATGAACTACAAGGCTGGGTTACAATGTATCTATGATAGAGAATAAAAACAATGACATTAGACTATAAATATGATATCTTTAATCTTACAAAACCAAGATCAATTGTGACTTTGATAAATATACCTTGAAATAATAGTACAATTGGTGGACTATTTCAAGTGAATATAATATACACTGGAATGTTTCAAAATATGACATAACAACATAAAAACCCCAATCTATCAATATTAATAAGAGTAAAATTATAAAAATCCAATCAAATTTATACTTTTCTGTGACATTGGCAATTCTTATGTCTGATATTTTATATAATTTTCATTACACATTTTGACACAATGAGATATGAAATGTCATAATTCGTTATTGGATGAAAGTAGTATTAAGCATACATCGTTTTTAACTTGGAAAACACATGCAATTTTATACAATATCTGATCTTTTATAATAAATACACTCCTAATAGTGAATATCTTTTAGAGTACATTAAATTTCTCATATATTAATTTTGTTTCTAGTACCTAGTATATATCTGGGATACATATCGGTAAACATTTAACTTGATATGTTTTATAGTTTAAAGGCATTAAGTGAGAAATATTTAACTTTCACATTAAATTTGTATGTCTGTAATTTTTAATGGCATTAAGTGAGAAATATTTAACCTTCACATTAAATTTGTATGTCTGTAATGTTTAAAGGCATTAAGCTTTACCTTGACCTTAAATTTGTATGTCTGTGATAATCAACAAAAAAATAGAAAATAAAAACAGAACAAAAATGTATTAGATGTACTCCTTAAAGACAGTAAAATTAGAACATTTCTGTCATATTATTTGAGGAAAAAGGTTGGTTTTGGCGATATATACATGCTACATCTATTAAAGGATAGAACATAGAGCCATCATAACTAAGTGTTGCTGAACTATATCATTACTAACATTGACTGTGAACTCTGATGGAAAGAGTTCGTACCATAAAATAAAAAAAAATAACAACAACTTTATGGCAGTAATGCCATATTTGACAAGTTATAAAGTTCTTTTCCCTTACAAGACACCAATATCCAAAGGCAATCTGAAGTAAATTCATCTTCGCTAGCCAAGGGTTATGATCCACTCCTCTTCTCTCCACCCTTGGCAGATTAAGTCAGAACTTTGTAATTCCCACGTATCGCCCTCTAGCGGATTTATGAAGTTCAGCCCATTGAATTACATCATTATCAACCAATGAGAACGGTTGTACTATTACCTGTTCAAAGGGACTTCAGTTAATTGAGCAAATACTTTAAAAGTTCCTGTAAATATCGTTCTTCTGTGTTTAGGGGGCAAAGATTCATGACAAAGTCTACAGTTTTCTCCACACGTCGCCATTGTTTACATTTTTCTTTCTCTACATTTGATCATTACGTGATCTTTTGTTAGATGCATTTTGATTGGACACAGCCACCCACAGCTGCATTGTATAGAAAAATAAAACGCGAGGACCCGAAATTCCAACTTAATCTGCCAAGGGTGGAGAGAAGAGGAGCGGATCGTAACCCTTGACTAGCGAAGATAAAACTTTTGAGTACCATTTCTGTACTTGTACTCATAGAACAGCCAATTAGAACATTGTATCAAATATATCAAGTGTTTTGATTGGATGATTTTCAAGTACGAGTATGAAAATCATACCAGCAAGTTTTATAATGGTAAAGTCTGTGCTATAAGTAATGTTATTGGACAAAACTGACAAAAATAGAAACAATGACAAATACAGACTCTATCTAGATGCATAAAACATAACCAACTGTAGATTTTGTCATAGGCTCTTGACAACACTGTCAACAATATTTCATTTCTATCCTGGTGCCGGAAACTGCAAAATTTAGAGAATACCGTTGATTTATCACAAGTAACTGATAAGACTTTATCATGAGTTGGAATCGAGCTCACCAAATTTTGTGGTGATACATATTTTTCATGGGTAGTTGAATAATAATAATCGGACCACTGTATACCCTAAACCACAATAAAATAAAATAAAAAAAATATATTTACTCAATTGCAATGAGTATGATAAAAACAAAATACCCATTTACATGTTAAATAACACACCCATACATTGTTATTTTACTTATTGAAAAATAGATTTTCACCGTGTTAAGTGTTGGACAAATTTTATTGACAAAAATGTGTAAATATCATGTATTGTACAATACAATCATACAAAACTCAATCAATTTTCAATATATTTTTTTTAAACATTTCATTGTTTATTATTTTCTACTATTTTTTATAACACCTTACTAAAATAGGCTTATGGTGTTTAATGTCACTTTCAACAATATTTCAGTTATATCGTGGCGGTCAGTTTTATCAGTGGAGGAAACCGGAGTACCGGGAGAAGACTTTATCACGTAATGTTGTATTGAGTCCATCTCACAATAAGCAGGATTCCAACTCACCACGTTAGTGGTGATATGTAGTGATTGCATAGGTAGTTGTAAATCCAACTACCATATGATCACGACTAGATGGCCCATTCTTACTAAAATACAAGAACACATATACATGATATACTTATTACATATATATTATTTTATATATACAGAGATTTTATTACATATTTTTATCTGCATTGCCTTTTTAAAGAAATGTTCTTTTCGAGACAAAAATAAAGACGAAAGGGCTTTGTTTTTAAATATTTTAAAAAATATCCATAAAAAGCATACTTTTTTTTAAATTTAAAATCACAATATCAGACAAATTGCGAATGCTATAAAGTATTTTAAGCTACAACTAAATAACTTCATAAAATAAATAAAAATATGTATATATTAAAGACAGCCAGACAATTTTGTAAAAAAAATTCTAGGAAGAAAAAGAATAAGAAAACAACTATTTTAATATAATCTAAACTGCTTAGCACTTGCATTGTGTATTAATAAATCAAATTTATTACAGATAATTTGACAAAGCATATCATATAATTATCATCTAAGTTGAAAAGTCCAATCTTTCTGCTACAGTAATAAATCGTCTCTAGTATTCGCAAGACTAATATTGAGAATGGGAAACCAATCTTCCGTTCAGCAGTTGCTCATCGGTTTCGAATCAAACGATCAATTCAGGACTAATTTGCATATTCAGTAAACAATTTTACATCGAGGATTGACCTACATTACAGACAATTTAGTGAGAAAATCACCTTAAGATGATATCAAGTTTTGATTTGATTAGCCAATCATTTCCAGACAATTGATTTTAAATTTCTGCAAATTGTTAACTTTTATGTGATGTGAAAAAGTAAACTTTGTCAAATGAAATATATTACATAAACTATAAATTATATATACAAAAGCTTAAGCAGTACATTTCAGTAGTTTTTTCCCTGTCTTTTTCAATGCCCAATCCAATTTATGAGCATGACTTTAAAACTTAGATGTTATTCTTCCATGGAAGATATAAGTCGCCTGCCTATTTTTACAAGTAACTTAACAAATATTTGTATTCAAAGAAGAGTTTTAGAATCAGAAAATAAAATAGTACCCGTACATGTATGACTTTCGTTTCTGTCAAAAAAAAATGTGCATAGTGCATATTTGCATTGATTCTGTTAAGTGGTCTTATGGAGAATTGCAGATCAGAGATGCAATCTCTACTTTATACTTCCTGTTTGCCTCTGGGAACCCCAGAAATCTATGTGATATAAAAATAAAATAGTGGGAGCACAACTTCATGTCCTGTAGAAGATTATATGATCCTCATGTGTCCAGCGACACAAACTTTGTTCAAGCTGATTTGTTTTAACATAACTTTTTTTTTCAGAAAAAAAGGAACAATATTGATGAAAATACAAAAATATATATATATACATAAACATTTTCAAACTGATAACTTTGATATATTATAGTATACATGTAATTCTGTTCAACAATAAAAATATGGTAATAAATGCAATAACAACAGATTTAGTCTGAGTCTTCCTCGCCTCCATAGTCTTGTGATAATGACCTTGGGGCAGCTACAAAATAAAATGAAATGAAATTGAAATCAGATATAAATATTCTTTTTCTTTCCTGCTATTACATATACATATCAACACATGCCAGAATCCTAATTTAAAAATAGTAAATTACAACATACTAATCTTATTTACAAAACAAAAATAAATGTCATGTGTTAGGTACTGTCACAACAAAAGTGGTCAAATAAAAATCAAGTTTCTATCTAGAATAGTGTCAAAGCAGTTGAAGGGTACAATGTGACTGCATGTAATGGTCTTTTTGTGTTCAATGAGTAGTTGTATCTCTGTAATCTATGCTGTAGGCCTATGTATTTTGAGATTGTTCCCACATTGGAGCCTTGGTAATATATTGCAGTTGATAGGTATCCATGTTTGTTTGTTTTAAATATTGTTTATTTGAATGCCAGGTCATCACTTGTTTCATGGCCATGCAACAAGACAATCATTAAATACAGCATTGACTTATAATAAAGCAGTAATGTTCAATCAAAGAAATGTCTGTTGTCAGTAACAGCAGTCACTTTGAATGGAGTGTGGGACTGTTGGCCACATTTTTAAAAGAGGACCACCCAAGGACAGGGGTACCTTCCCGGTCAAGTTTGCATTAGTGGATTCTGAGAAGATTAAAATGTAATTTTATATAAAAATATGCCATATTTGCATATTTAATATAAATCAGCTGCAAAGAAATGAAAAACCTGTAATATATGTTGTACTACTTACAAAATGTAGGTGAGCTTAATATGAAATTATAGGAAAAAAAGATTTACCAGACTTACTAGTAGATTTCTTTAACAAAAAAATAGATTGACCTTATACACTATTTCCCTCAATTTAAAAATCAATAGAAACTCGCACCCCCAGCACGGCAAAAATACATCATAACATGCGTGTCGCTGTTTTCAATTTTGGTTTTTCTAAGCATCGAACTCCGCGAAAATTTACAGGAAACTTACACTATTACGTCGACAATACTCTTGACGTTACATCTGCTAAATTTGAAAAGTCAAAGTTTCTAAATGGCTGAGAAATCTGGATTTGAAGCGCTGAAGACAGGATCGGCATTTCTAAAAAACAAAGGGACGTTTGCAGAAAAGGTGGAGCAGTGGGGGGGTGATTAAGTTTTGCGTGGACATCGGAAAAACACCCAACAGAAATGCACAAGCTGTTAAAACAGTCAGAGAAACATAGTAAAGTAAATTGTTCATTGATATTCAAGTGGCACAAAAGGTTTGCGGACGGAAGAGACAGTTTAGCAGACGATGAGCGGGAAGGCAGACCATCTTTTAGAGAATCCGATGCTGTAAAAAAATGAAGTTTGGGACATTATTAACGGTGATCGGCGGCTAACAGTCCGTGAAGTTGCAGACAAATGTGGAATTTCTAAGGCTACAGCACACCAAGTTTTAGCAAATGATTTAAATATGAACCAAGTATATGCTAGATGGGTTCCGCGAATTCTTACAGCTGAACATTTTACAATAAGAGTGGAATTGTCAAAACAATTTATCAAAAAAGTTAATCGTGGTGGCATACGATTTCTAGACCAAATAATTACAACCGACGAAAGCTGGTTCCTCTACTATGATCCGGAAACTAAACAACAGTCAAGTCAGTGGAAAAACTGTAACTCTCCTCCACCAAAGAAGGCAAAAATAACCAAATCACTGGGAAAGAATATGTTTATTCTCTTTATGGACAGGAAAGGAATGCTACTGACACATGCTGTTCCCCGTGGCCAGACTGTCAATTTTGATTACTACTCCAAGGTAATAAACATAATAATTACTTTTGAAATTACCGATTAATTTGTTTTCCTGTAAATTCAAACTAATGTAATAAACATTTCAAAAATGTGTTCATCTGAAAGAGTTAATTTTATATTATCAATTCCATTTTATATTATAGATGCAATACGGTAAAAAGTCTGTTTATCTTGTTAGGTACTGAGGCGAGATTTGGTACAAGCTCTGAGAAAGAAACGTCCTTATTTAGCTGCCAATCTAGACCAAGTGATACTACACCAAGATAATGCACCGGCACATACTTCCCAAACAACTAGAATTAGATTTACTTGGATTCAAGTGTCTGAAGCATCGTCCATACATCCCCAACTTAGCGCCAATGGATTTTGCGGTATTTCCGTACATTAAATCATTTTTCCATGGACAGAGGTTCGATGATATACCGGAACTAAGACAGGAAGTGATTATTAAATATAATTCTAAATATGAAAACAGAAAAATTTGAGAAAATATTTGATGACTGGTTATAGAGATGTAAGAAATGTGTCGAATTGAACGGGGACTACGTCGAGAAAAGTTAACTTTTACTACTGTTGACGTCGTTGAACGTCAGGAATTTTTGTCGTGTTGCTCCGGGTGTGAGTTTCTATTGATTTTCAAATTGACAGAAATACGATTATTTAAGCATGTACTGTGATAAAATTTTGTACAATTAATCAGTAAATCATGTAATTAATTATATCCTAGTTTCAATTATTTCAGACATGTCAGTCAGATTTTATTGAGGTAGTCCACAAACCTTACGGACATACCTCATATATGTATCAGCAATGATGTGATGTAAAGACTAGAGTGCTACAATTGGTCCATACAAACTACAGTAGAAATATCTTTATTCTAAAGCTTAACGTACCTGCTAATTTAAGATGTGCTGCTGTTTCAGGGTCTTTAGCTAAATCATATGGACGTTTTTTATCATTATTCACCAGATCTACTTTAGCACCTGAAATTGTACAGCGTTACAATATACACTTTACTGACAAACAATATAATTTTTAATATTTTTTAACATTGACTACACATTTATTAAGACAATCATATAAACTTTTATTATCGCTATTTTGTGGTATTTTCCTTTGACCTTGCTATCTGAGAATGCAGTATTTTCCTTTGATCTTGCTATCAGAGAATTTTCCATCTCACTCTAGTAGACTGAGATGGAAAATTATCGCCAGTAACTAAGTAGTCTCGTGATTAACAAACGCACGTAATATCATCGCTGTTTTCTAATATGACGTTATAATGATGTCACATTACCAAATCCTTGATAATAAGTGATTAACGATATAAAATATTTATTGTGTTTAAAAAAATGTCAGTATCTCAACAAAAATTATTTAATCATGAATAAAAAACAGCGATAAAATAATTAAAGATGTTTTTTAAAACTCGAGGACGTTTCTCAGTCATCTTGTTTTAAAAAACATCGTTAATCACTTATTCCCCTCTTCTTAGCCTGTTTAACCAGTTGTCTAAATTTTCATAATATTTCTAATCACCATGGTCGTTAAATGTCTGCCTGAGAATTAGTGTCAAGTTCCTTTCGACTGTCATTAACGACAGAAATAAAATACTTTAAAATAAAATGTTTTTTTGACATTTTGTTCATGAAAGAAACAGATTCTCTTTCAGTGGATTACGACATTTTTCCACTCTTGATTTTCAAATTTTAAAGTTCCTGAGTGGAGAAGTATCATAATACACAGGTAGCAGAGGAGAATAAATATGCACTTATTTGGACAGAATTACAATATACACTATACCGACTGAAAAACAATAAATTTTTTTTTTTATAATTTCACACAATGTCCAATGATTACAAATTTTTAAAGAGAATCTTATAAACTTTATTATTAATGAAATTATGTCTTTTCTGTTTTGCAATCACAAAATTGTTTATATAACCTTACAAATATTAAAGGAAATTATAATAGAGAGAGCTTTAAATACTTGAGTAAGACCATAAAAGTTAATAATTCTCTAAAAACTCACCATGTTCTAATAATATTTTAACAACATCAGCATGCCCCCTCCAAGCAGCAGAATGTATTGGAGCATCTCCTATTTTGTTCTGAAAAAATAATTTCAAATGTTATAAATTTGATTGGTTTTGATTTTTGGTGTTTTAACGCCACTTTCAACAATATTTCAGCTATATTATGGCGACCAGTTTTAGTGGTGGAGGAAGCCGGAGTACCTGGAGAGAACCACCGACCATGGACAAGCAACTGGTAAACTTGATCATTTGCGGATGTGAGTCGAGTGCACCCTTTTTTGTAATTTACAAAGCTGGGCGCAAACCCACGCCGTATTGGTGATAGGCTTTTATGAGTTGTTAGATCCAGCGACCTAACTCATTGAGCCACCCGGGCCCCATATAAATTTGAATATACCAGTGACCAGAAGTATATAAATAGCCTACAACGGACATCATGGTAATATATGCAATCAGTGCCTATGAGATCACCACTAACATTGTGAGTTCGAATCCCGTTCATGGCGAGGTGTACTCGATACAACATTATGTGATAAAGTTTGTCAGTGACTTGCGACAGGTCGGTGGTTTTCTCCGGGCACACCAGATTTCCTCAACCAATAAAACTGTCCGCAAGAATATAACTAAAATATTGTTGAAAGTGACATTGAACACAATAACACTAACAAATGTGCAGATATCAATAAATAATGTAAAATGGGGGAAAAAAATATCCAAACACATCATAACTATATCTCTCACATTTGGCAGATAAAAATGGAGAATGCTACATGCATTTTTAAGGACCATTCACACATCATCTCTGTAAATATTCTCAAAAAATGTTACAGTTATTTCTAAATGAAAACAATGAAGAACCTTTATGAAAAACACAAATGAAAGGTCACATTCAATTCAAGGTCAGCTAATAGTACTTCTAAGGGTGAACTCTAAGTTATTTTTAATTTGTTACATTCAGTTTATTTTTAATCAGAATGATGAATATTCATGAATGATTGTCATATCTAGCTTACAGCATATGTGTGTCAAGACTATGTTCTGTTCAGGGCTTTCAATATTTTTAAAGTGTACCAGTACTTCACTATTTAAAGGTGGCACTTTTTCATAAAATTTGAACACTTCTCATGAATATATTATGCAACACTCTTTGAATTTAGGAGGTATCAATTATCATAAGAGGGTAAAAGTACCTGGTAATGCCCCTTATTGAAAGGCCTGCTATGTTATCATTTTTAGTATCCAAGCAATATTAAAAGAAAATACACATATTCACAAGTTGATACAACAGTAAAATCTTGTACAGCTTAAGGAAATAATATATGTTATTTTTGTTGACTTATGTATGAAATTGGACCCTTTTGCCAGCATCAAAGGGAAATAACTCCTATCAAAATGTGTCAAAAGTTATAATTTTAGAATCAAGTTGGAAATGTGCAAATGGTCCATTATGCCAACACCAAAGTTCTCTTTTGATGATGTATTTACCTGTACATTAACTTGACAATTAGGTATAGCTAATAACATCTGTATACATTGTACATGTCCTCCGTGTGCTGCCCAATGTAACGGTGTAGATCCTGCCTTATCTAAACCATTCACAGATACCTGGTGAAGAAAATAACATAATCAGTTCAAGTACACTGTCAGTGTATAATAAGGATAATAACAAAATTACAGAACACTGAGCAATCTTCCAAAGGGAAAGGCAAAACTCATAAATCAACAAACAGACAAAATCAGTCAACAACCGGAAAACAGTGTGACATTCTTTAAATAAACAACAATGTGTGATATTTATCCCATTTAATCTCTTCATACAGGATTTATCCTATGTGTTATGCATTATCAGAGTCTGTCTTTTGTGAAGTGTGGAATTGGTAAAATATTTCCCAGCGCTTAAGGTGTATTTATACAGTTATGGAATTATTGTGCATGATAGAGTGTTTAAATTTCACACTTCTTCAACTTCCAAATTTTAGATTTTATTTTCTAAATCATATGTATAGTCCTTACCCTTTTTGATCAGCCACTTAGACCCGTAAGAATAATTGACAGTATTAAACAATTTAAAATAATTGACAGTAGAAAAAGAATTCATAATCAAAATAAACACAACACTACAAACCTTCATCTCTACAATTCACTTACATTATTGTTAAGACATTCCTTCAAAAATGACATATTTCCCCGCTTTGCTGCTTCATGTAACGGACAGTCTATAGATTCTGTACTAGATTCCACTGCAAGAGAGATAACTCTAGTATCAAAATATGTACCGGTATTTATTGTAATCAATTTTACTATGTAGATCAATAGCAATTACTGTTTTGTAAACATATGCTGTTAACAAATCCTAAATGTTAATTTCAAATTACACACAGTAAGGAAAAATTGTATTTCTTTTTATCAAATGTATCAATCAAAAGACTATCAGCCAGATATTAACACCTTTTTGTTTTTTGAGGATTTTCTGTAACCAGACCAACTCATCAAATCATCCTATGCCATTCTTACGCCATTTTTTTTTTAATTTTTATATCAGTATCAATATGTAATTCTATTTTTTTTTCACTATTTTTTTTAAGAGTCTCTATTACATTTTTTTTGTTTTCATTAATGTACACTATATTTTTGTAGCTGATCAAATGTGTTTGAAAAAAAAAAATAATCTACTGCATCAAAAATTGTGACTCGACTTACAACAAACAATTATTGCTATGCATCTTTAGTGAAGCACAGTTTCTCCATTTTTTGAAATGGGTATTCTCTAATAATGTGGCATGTTATGTTTTTTTCTGAAGAAAATTTCTGTAGCCAAAATTTTATAGAAAAAAAAATATTTGAACTGAAAGAAGCAAAAAAAAAAGAATAATCTGACACTAGTTTTCAATGAAAAATTTTGGTAAAATTTGAAGAAAAAAATACTGATTACCGGTACTGATAAAAACAATTAATGTCCTTTTTGTTTGACTAGGTGAAAAAAAAACACAGTCACCACCACCCCAAATGTTAAATGGTGAGTTCCTAGGTGCTACTTTTTCTCACTTTTGAGATAGAGCAGTTCTTGTGTTTGCCGGTGTGAGATTTCCTTGTCTTGTACTCCCCGGTACAAGACAGCTCACACGCGACTTTTCCCGGTAAAATCTTTACTTCGCTTCAGCAATTTCAATCAAGATTTGAATTACTTTCATTTAACCACGATTCTATTACATAAGTATTTTTAAATTAATGTATGTATACTATTCTGCTAGCTAATAATTTAACTATCGTGCACCTTTCATGTTTCACGGTGTATGACTTTTCCAGTCAATGTTTTTACTTTGAGTAAATAATAGAGTGCTCTCCCTTGTTAGTAACTAATGTTACCTCCCTTTGACCAAATTCAAATATTTTTTCACAGCCACAGGTGTAGTGTTGAGATACATTTATCATATATTTATTATATACATTGTATTTTATTATGAAATACATTTAAAATACTGTCAAGACACGGATGCATATGAATATTTACTTCAGCAATGGAAACAAAATTTGCGGGAAAACGCTCGATCTGGAAAGTAAACAAAACAATTAGGTAACAGCTGATAAAAGTGAGAAATAAAATCAAACACCGGCAAAAAGTGCAAGACAGGGAAATCTCCGACACCCTCGGGTAAGATTTCAATCGTTCGCTGACTCGATTGAAATCTTACCCCCGGGTGTCGGAGATTTCCCTGTCTTGCACTTTTGCCGGTGTTAGATTCTATATATCTCAACTTTACCATAATTACTATAGGTACATTGTATAAGTCCTACATTATCTCAACCTTACCATAATTACTAGGTATAAGTCCTACTTTATCTCAACCTTACCATAATTACTAGGTAATAAGTCCTACTTTATCTCAACCTTACCATAATTACTAGGTATAAGTCCTACTTTATCTCAACCTTACCATAATGACTAGGTATAAGTCCTACATTATCTCAACCTTACCATAATTACTAGGTATAAGTCCTACTTTATCTCCACATTTTGCCTTCCACCAGTCTTTACTACTCTGCATGTCAAGTATGTACAAGGTATCCCCTTCATCAAATGACAGTTCATCATTCTATTATAAAATAGTCAAAACTTTAAAATTTTAACATTTCTACAAGTAATAAATATTATTAGATGAACTGGTAAAAGATGAACATATACATTTATATATAGACAGATCCCTCTCTGAAAGGACAATTCTAAATAATTTTGTTCTACATTAGTAAAATTTCAAAATATATATGTAGAAAACGAAAGTAAAACATTAAAGCAGTAACGTTCTACAATCTAACCAACCAATACAAGAAAACCACTTCTTTCATGACTTAGGTCATTGGATTACCTAACAACTCATACAAGTCAATCACCAATATGGCATGGGTTTGTGCCTGGCTTTGTAAATTACAAAACAGGGTGCACTCGACTTGCAGCCGCAAGTGATAAAGTTTACCAGCTGCTTGCCCATGGTCGGTGGTTCTTTCCAGGTACTCCGACTTCTTCCACCACTAAAACTGGTCGCCATGATATAGCTGAAATATTGCTGAAAGTGGCGTTAAAACACAAAAAATCAAATCATATCTTTCATGACTCACTCCAAACTTTATTAAAACACATAAGAGTAGACAGAATCTTATGGAAATCAATGTTCTAGGTTCAGAAAGGCATACAAATGTGACAGGGTTAAACTGATTCTTCTGATCTTTGTCTGCAAAAATTCTTCTACCTCTTTATCAGTAAGGGGGAAACGATTCACTGTATGTACCGAAATCACGATTACTTTGGGGACGGTTCGGTTCACGATACGTGGAGGCCGCTTACGATACAAACAATATGATGCTCATTTTTTTTTAACAAAAAAGTAATGTTGAACTTCCGTTTTCTTCTTTTGGTGATCATTTAATTAATATTTTGAGAAAAGCGAATCGATTAATTTACGCTTTTAAAATTAATTAATCAAATATCAAATATTAATAATTTCCATAAGTACGTAAGCGACCTCATATAAAAAAAAACATGGTTACAGTTACAGTTTCCTATAAAACGTATCATGATACGTATCGTAATACATATCAAATATCACAATATGTATCGTTTGTGGAAAAAGTGTATCCCTATTTATCAGTGATAAAAAATATACAATTCAAAAGCAAACAAACAAAAATTACTGGTCTTGAGCCATGGGTGCTTGGTCAGTAAGTCAGTAAATCAATTAAAAAATCTATTGTAATTTAATTACCTGTTGAGCAGTGTATGGGTACAATGAACGGACAACTTTCACCTGACCTGTAATACAAAAAAAATAAATAGTTCAGTTGAGTTGTGATAAATATAAATTTTATATCATGTACTTCAATGAAAAATTAGCTACATGTAATAATATATTATGAATAAAAATTTACTTGTATTATGGTAATGTAACATAATTACGAGTAAGAGAGCAATTTTTCAGCTATATCATGGCAAGAACAAAATACGCTTTGTACAACTCATATTTGTTGGATTTTTATTGTGCTATCTCATTGAAACAACAGTCTCTCCACTCTGCCACATTATCTTGATTTAGAGCCAGTCAAGTACAGTCTTAGCTCTTACTGCTTAGAATTAATGCAGATTCGCAGTTTAGAAGAGAAGCGGCAAATACTAATTCTATGGTCATTGGCTTAACCTGACTGGGATACATGTACACCGTACTACATGAACTTAGAGGTTTGTAATTTCTGTTTCCCAGGGAAAGTGAAAAAACATGCTGGGAAAGTTCAATTGTATTTATAGTTTCCCGTCAAGTAAGTTATTTGCCGTATGTGTATTGATCATCGTTTTTCCAATTAGACAAACCGGAAACAATCGAAAACTGGTTCTCTTTATTTTCACGCTTTGTGTCCTTAGTTTTATTTTACAATTATCGATAGTAACAGCTAAGTAAATGTAATTTCTTCGACATCATGCCATCTCGAAAAAAAATAATTAAATGTTTCAACTCTAATATGTATATTATCCAGTTAAACCGAGCATGCTAATCATTACAACACATTATGCGATTTTAATTACACAATTACGATCAATGGCCAGATGGGTCTATCCTACCTTTAAAAAGAAATATACCCACTCCAAAGTCAAAGACCAAACTCATCATATAATAGGTAGGTCGAATCCAAGTCAACTCGCCCCCCTTTTCGAGACAACTCACCCCACAAGTAAAAAAATTATTTCCAACTCGCCCTCTTGTGAAGTGTGGTAGACTGACTTGCAAACTATCAAGTTCCCTATACTAGGATGTCGGAAGGGTGTCGATGGGACTGTAATAGAGACTCCTTTCTGTATTTTTACAGCATAACAGGTGCTGATTTACTCCAAATTGGCTTGTCTGTCTTAATGTATGAATACTTACAGTAATAATTAACGATCTCAGGAAGTTATTACCTTGAGTGTATGTTTCTCATGTAGCATATTCCTGATGTTTTACAATTTAACACCTGGATTACTAATGACTGGCTTTAGTTTTTCAGTGTTAAAATGTTTTGTTTTGTTTTGGTTCTCTTCTCTTTTCTTTTTGTATGTAGATACCATTGGTCATGTAAATAAATCAGTCATCCAATAAGATGCAACACCACAGACATAAAATAAGAATCCAAACTGAACAACATAAGTCATAAATCAAGGCACATTGACAATAAAAAAATAGTTAAAAAAAAAAAGAAGAAAAATAGCAAAAACAATAAAAAAAAATGAATATAAAACGATAATATAAAATGAAAATATCGACATGCGAGGTTCTATGTTATAGGACTAACTTCCACTGGTAATTTGACATCTGTGTTTGTATAATTATACATTATTAGTTGCTCATATAAATAACAATAACAAAGAGGTTTTTAAATATTTATTACTATATGTACTTTCCAGACCAGTTCAGACATACAAAAACAAGAAAATATACAACAAACATTACAAAATAAACTACACAGAGGTAATGTTCCTACACTTTGATCTACCGGTTAATAATCTAAAAACAGGAAAAGTTAGAAATACCTTTCCGACAACCTATGGGGAATTAAATATATTTCAAGTCAGTCTACCTTACTTCACAAGGGGGGCGAGTTGGAAATCTTTTTTTACTAGGGGGTAGGGGGGGCGAGTTGTTTCGAAAAGGGGGGGGGACGAGTTGTCGTGAATCCGGTAGGTCATGTAGATAGTTGTTGGTTTTTAATTGAAGCAGTTCAATGGTAGCAAATTGTTGAACTGATTTACAGAACTTCATGAACATGTAATTGTAATATAATCATGAATCGATAATATGAAATACCTAAAAGCTCAATGGGTCAATCAACAGATTGTAAATATAGAAACGCGATCGTATGAAGTTTGCGGGGCGAATATAATATTATGTGATCATTAATTGCACAAACACAAAATATTTTAATTATACCAGGCTTCGGAACAGGTGGAGGTGGTCTTCCGGGTCGTGATGTCGACATTTTTGGCAAATACTATATTATATGTTCAGTAATTGCCGAACAACACGGAAGTCGGAAGTTTACAATATTGGAATCCCGGTTCTGCGCATCTTAAGCCACGCCTACACGTGTCTGAAACGAAAGTATAAATTAAAATGTACAAAATTAATAATGACAAAAATAATGTATAAAGCAAAAATAAGAGGAAAATATACATTTATAACAAATCAGTACAAAAACAAAGTGGTGTTCATGGTACGAATTTAACATTACATAAATTGCAAGCAATTTCTAAAACTTAATAATTTAAGTGAAAAGGGGGAGGCGGGACTTAAATTTCCGGCTGTGATTCTAAAATTTTACGATTAACATATGGGCTATTTCCTTTAAGGCAGCTGTCCTCTTTCTCATACGGGTACTCGGGAACAGTATGTACCCCTTATTTTTCATCAAAACTACGAAAACTTGTATTGTATCCTTCAGCTATTCTGATGTCAGATTTAGATGTACCATTACAAAATGTCCATTTCCGCAACAAACTGTCGTTTAACAAAATATCTTCGATTTTTCATCTAGATAGTGAGCATGGTATAGATAAATGATGATTCTCGTTGATACAGAAAGGGGCCGTCGACGTCTGTGTGTGTGTGTGTGTGTGTGGGGGGGGATATAGATCAGATTAAAGTATGATTTAAACTGAAAATAATGTCTGAAAGATACGACACAGTTTGAAAAAGGGGGAGTTGAGAATATCTTGTCTCTGACTACATGTGTCCTCTTTCATGCAAAGTTCAATGAATATTGAATATGATCAAAATTTTAATGTCGAAAGAACTTGTAAATTTTCTATTTGCTATAAAATTAACCACTAATTTTTTTTTTTTTACAATATACAAATTAGGAATACTACTACATGTACACCCAGATTCAAATATCTACAAAATATAGGAATATAATACTCAGGAAAAAAACCATAAAATTAATTTGGACATAAAATTAATGGGAACGCTTGGGGCAGCATGACGGATCATACGACCTAAAAAAACTGCCCATGCAAGGCTTAGTCCTGCACCAGTTTTGCTGCAATCAAGGACACCACCGGGATATTATATATATATATATGAAATTTCTGTCATATAAAATTCAAAGAAAAAAAATACACACATAAAAAGAAAGAAATCTTAGGGTCTGCCTTCCGTATATGTGAAATCATTTGCGCTCCTTTTATACCCGGTAGTAATTACTCCCAGTTTATCATTGTTTGTGTATACAAAATGGTAGCAACAGCTTGCATGTGCCGGTGTATAGTAAAAGTAGAGGACCGGCACATAGAGGCCGTTGTCACCATGGGATTGTATCAGAGAAGAAAGTGTTCTCTGGTGAAAAAAGAGGGAAACCCCCTATATAGTGCACAAAAAGCCTTATGTTCTACTGTTTGAACCAAGTTTGAAACATTTGATTTCCAATAATTATGTTAAAAAAATTAAGAGGAAATCAGCTGATCAGAGGAAAACTTTCAGCTCTGTTGTACAGCTATATATGGTCACGAACGTATTAGAAAAAGGAAAATTATGTATGTGCATATAATTTACTTTCCTATGAAATTATAACTCCAAAACATGTGATAGTAAGATAATTAAAATCTGCAGAGAAATTACATTAGTCTTTACCCAACATTGTGTTCAAATATGAGTAAAATCCATGATGTGGATCTTAAGTTATTGTACGGCATAGAAACTGAAAGAAAGGACGGACGGACGGACAGTTAAATTGATTAGTAAATGACATTTGTGGAGTGCCGCCATTGTCATTCTTACAACGAAAACAATGCATACATATTTGCACCATGTTTACTCTCATTTACATGATAGAAAGAAAAAAAATCACATGTACAGGAAAATGCATATTCTATAGTTTATTATGGTACACTTTATAAAAATGTTAAATCTTCAAATATATGTCAAAATACCACACGTAGGCACTTACTTGTAAACGTCGCCACACATACATGATGCAACTTGTACAATAGTACTTGCATGCTGCTCAGCCTCTCTATTGATTCAGAAATAACTCCTTACGATGAGCATTTTGCATACAATCTTCAATGCTGATGACAGAATATATTTAACCATTATATATTTCCATAATTTTTAAATGTTTGTTTTTCATCTATATTATAACATTATTTTCACAACACCACGGATGGACCTAAAAGGGATAGGATTATGGTGTTTAACGCCACTTTCAACACTATTTCAGTTATAGGGGCCTATCGTGGCTGTCAGTTTTATTGGTGGAGGAGACCGAAGTACCTGGATAAAACTACCGACCAGCCGCAAGTCAATAACAAACTTTATCACATAATGTTGTATCGAGTACACCTCGCCATTAGTGGGATTCGAACTCACAACGTTAAACTAGAGGCGATAGTCACTGGTTGCATAAGTAGTTTTAGTACATAACATATGAAAATGCTTTATTTTGAATGCATGATCACAGGCGCTCGTGGCACGGATCACCCCCCTTTTTCTAACTTTCTGTTTACAAATTTATTTTCAATAAAATTTCTTTATTTCTTTATTATTTCATCTCTTTTTCCTTATTTTAACTTGTTCTTGTCAAAAAGAGATGAAATAATAAAGAAATAAAGAAATGTTATTGAAAATAAATTTGTAAACAGAAAGTTAGAAAAAAGGGGGGTGGTTCGTCCACGAGCGCCTGTGTGCATGATTAGTATTTATACTATTTTTGAACAGTGTATATATACGGTATAATCTTGACAACGGGTGACTAATCCTAGCGACGCGGAGAACTATAGTCTATATAAGTTAAAATAGACGATGCCTAATAGTGATAATGAAATAAATTCTATTAATCTAATATTGAATTAAATGACTTATCTATTACATTAAACAAAAATCCTTCCACAAAGTACAATGTAACTCACCTTTTTTGGGGTCCGACCTATAATCCGACAGTCCGATAGTCCGACGGTCCGATAGTCCGACAGTCCGATAGTCCGACAAATGCTTTATTTCTTTGAAAGTGAACACTATAACATGTGTAATATGGGGCCAGAAACCGAACCGTTTACTAACCAAAGAAAGGTCCAGAACATC